>JAHWFP010048949.1:65326-85828 GCA_023313725.1 Lithobius niger | reverse complement strand
CCCCACCTTTCAGAAAATCCTAAGCATGTCCATTTCGGGCTATTAGAAGGGTCGGAAGAGCACTTTGAATTCGAGAATCACCCTTACACTTTCGCCACTACGCCATTACTTTTCGCCTTTAAATGTGGTGGGTCGATCTGTATATAAGTTAAACGATTTCGGTCAGGGTTGATGAAAAGAATAGATACCCCTTCTTTCAGAAAGTCCGAAGCATGTCCATTTCAGGCTATTATAGAGGGGTAGCAAGAGCACTTTGAATTCGAAAATCACTGTATGCTTTCGCCGCTGCACGATTACCTCTTCACCTTTAAATGGTATTAAGATGGTTTGTATATAAGTTAGATGATTTCGGTTATATGGAAAGAATAGATTCCCAACTTTCAGAAAATCCTAAGCATGTCCATTTCGGCCATTAGAGGGAGCACTTTGAATTCGAAAATCAGCTTAAGCTTTCGGCGTTATGCCATTACTTTTCACTTTTAAATGTGGTGAGGCCGATCCGTATAGAAGTTAAACGATTTCGGTTATGGTCGATGGAAAGAATAGATCCCACCTTTCATAAAATCCTATGCACGTCCAATTTAGGCTATTAGAAAATCACTTTGAAAAAGAATATCACTGCAACAACCAATTGAAAAAGGGATCGTTTGGGCGAATTAAGGGTGCTACACTTTAAATACAATTTTAGGGTTGAAAGGCTTCATTTATGGATAAAATGTAAAAGTCCAGAATTGTGTTGACGGTTAAGGAGTTAGCCCCCCAAAATGTTTTTTTGTTGTTGTCTGTAACTCCTTAACCGTCAACAAATCAAAAGTATAATGTGAAGCAAAAACCTCTGCAAAAACGCTCAGCTCATTATTAAGGACATAATTCTGGAATTTTACATCTTTTGCGTAAAAGCAACCTTTGCATCCCAAAATCGTATTTAAAGTATACCACCCTTAATTCGTGTAAGCGATCCTTTTTTCAATTGGTGGTTATAGTGATTTTCGTTTTCACAGTGCTCTTGTTAGCCCTCTAATAGCCCTAATTGAATATGTTTAGGATTTTATGAAAGTTGGGGATCAATTCTGTTCGTCAATCGTAACCGAAATTGTTTAACTTAAAAAGGGACTATCCTACACGCACTTAAAGGTGAAGAGGTAATGGCATAGCAGCGAAATCGATTGGTGCTTTTCGAATTCAAAATGATCTTGGGAGCCCTCCAATAGTCCAAAATAGACATGCTTAGGATTTTCAGAAAGCAGTGAATCTATTCTTTCTATCAATCCTAATCTAAATCATTTAACTTAGATAGGGACCTTTACGTCCATGTAAAGGTGAAATGTAATGGCATATTGGAAAAGCGAAAGGTGATTTTCGAATTCAAAGAGCTCTTGCGGCCCCTCTAAGAGCTAAAAATGGACATGTCTCCTTAAGATTTTCTGATAGGTGGGGATCTATTCTTCCCACCAACCCTAACCGAAATCGTTTAACTTAGAATGGGACCATCCTACGCCCATTAAAGGCGAAAAGTTAATGGAGTAGCGACGAAAGGGTATGGTGATTTTCGATTTCAAAGTGCTCTTGCGACCCCTCTAATATCCCGAAATGGACATGCTTAGTATTTTCTGAAAGGTGGGATCTATTACTTCTACCAACCCCAATCTAAATCGTCTACCTTAGATACGGACCATCCTAGCCACGTTTAAAGGTGAAGAGATAATGGTATAGTAGTGAAAGCGTATGGTGATTTTCGAATTCAAAGTGCTCTTGCGACCCCTTTAATAGCCCGAAATGGACAAGCTTACGATTTTCTGAAAGCTGGAGATCGATTCTTTTCATCAATTCTAACTGCAATCGTTTAACTTAGATAGGGACCGTCCTACACCCATGTTATGGTGAAAGGTAATGCTGTACTGGCAAAAGTGCAAGGTGATTTTCGAATTCAAAGTGACCTCTCTTGTGACCTCTCGAACAAACCAAATTGGACATGCTTAAGATTTTTTAAAAGGTTTGGATCTATTCTTTCATCAACCCTAACCGAAATAGTTTAACTTAAATTGCGACCATCCTACGCCCATTTAAAGGTGAAAAGTTAATGGCGTAGCGACGACAGCGTATTCTGATTTTCGAATTCATAGTGCTCTAATAGCCCGAAATGGACATGCTTAGGATTTTATGAAAGGTGGGGAGCTATTCTTTCCATATTGTTTAATTGTTTCGAAAAGCACTGCTAACCACTGTAAGTGTTTTCATTTTTTTTAGAATAAATATAAAAACAATTGTTGTGTTGTAAGTAGTACTGTACGTTTTTGTATATTGTTGTAAATGTTGGAAAATATTGCCACCACCTCTCTCCTCCCACTACAGGACTCCCGCTTGCTTCCGTGGGGTTACGAACTCTAATGGCACTTGCCACTTCTTGTGCTAATAATAGTTCATGTGATAGCACTCCCTTTGCCTTTGTAACATGGAATGTGGTAGATAGATAGATGGATTTAATAAGAGCATAAGTGACCTGAAGGAAGGAATGTTTTGTTTTTTTATTCAGGGCCATGGCCGGCGCCACATGCCCTGCAAATTATTACAAACTAAAACTGGCCCGACGGCTTTTCTTTCCAACAATGCAGTCCAAGCCCCGGCCAGGCCCGTTTGTCTTTTCCCTTTGCATTCTTGTATTCTTGTACAATAGGAGTTGAGTTGTGTTTGGATGGATAAGCAACTTGACTAAATCGGAAGTTTAAGAGCGAGGCATCAAAGGACGTACCGCCACGCCAATCGCGGCCGCGTGATCGGAAATTTACACCCAACGCACTCGGTTTAATCCCTCTAAACCATCTTTCAATATGACGGAGAAAGCAGACGACGCCTAGTATAACACGGAACTAAACTGGTATAACGGTACTAAATTGGATTTAGTAATTTTTTTTCAATTTGTCTGCAGCTACGACATTTTAACTTGGTTAAACTTACTGTTGTCACAAGAAGATGACTCATTCTACACCGATTTTCTTGCAAATATCATGCATTCATAAGCACCCCGTCTCGTGTGTTACAAAAATACGATATTTACTTCCCCAACAATCGGCGGTAAGGTTTCGTTCGACTGTCAAACTTTGTTACAAAACACAATGGCACCTACGCCTGGCAATATAACAATCTCTTATCTTACCTACGTTTGATACATCTTAAACAACGTAGTACAGGGCGTATTTCACAGAAAATTCCACCGTCTACGGTGGAATTCCATTCGTCTACGAGCGGATAAAGTGCGAATACCTCATGGCGGCTTGGTCAGGCGGAAGTAGCAGACGCGCTTTGTATTCTGGGATATTTCGCGAGTCACGCTTGCCATCGAAGACTACGCACTTCGGCTATGCATTTGAGCTGGGAGTTGCTTATCCACCCAAACACTACTCAACTCCTTTGCTTGTACGTTGCTTGTATGCTCATCAATAAATACGTTAAATCCGTTGCATCTAACGAATCTCCCTTATTGTTGCGTTATCCTATTGTTACTCAATGCCTTTTTACTGCTCCCTGCGGCCTTGCAGTGCTGGAACCACCGGTTCTCGTCCGATTGACCGTTCTAGGGTTAAATGCCACGCGAACTTCAGGCCTGGTCCTCAACTTTCTAGGAGTGATTATGTTGGAAACTTGCATTCGTATTTAATCAGCTGAAGTTTGTTTATGATGGGAAAATATTCTTTAAGCGACTTACGATCAGGTACTAAGTGATTATGTATGGGTGGTTGATGGGTGAGAATGACTCATGACTCCCAAGTTAATTCTTGCTCTTGTATTTTTTCAGTGAACAAGGGAAAACCAGGCCTGAAGTTCGCGTGGCTTTTAAAATTTGTATATACCAAATCTTTGTTGCTTGGTTCGCCAAGTGGAAGGATGGGGTTTCAGCTCCGCCTTGTTTGTTTGCCTTTTTTGAAAGGAAGCATTACAAGGTTTTTGCGTTTTCGTTTAAATTTATACGTATTTGTTGTATGGATCACTCGGCTGAACAACATACACTGACATGTAATTTTATTTTTTTTTGCGAAAAACCTGATGACGAAGAATGTTTTCTTTGAAACGTCGTTTTTTGTTTTTTTCGCAAGTTTCAAGGCTTTTACTAAATAAACTCAACAAAAAACGGCTTCGCCATTTAGAAAAAAGAATTAGAGCTCGTATGCCCATACTCACAGCTGTCAAGGAACACAATAAAAACGGATTAGAGGTCACTCAAACGCAACGAACTATAATTTGAACTCCAATTCCAGGTAAACAGGATACGGTTTACTCAGTGGTTATGTCAGAAAGTGAACACTGTATGTGAAATGTTTAATGTTTGTGCATGTGCATGCACTTAATTTGTGTATTGTACTGGCTTTTTCAAAATTTGTCTGCGTTTTACATTTTAAGTCTGATTCTTGTGAGTGGCTATGTGTATTTTGTGTGTAGGCTGGCATATGACAATCCTTGTTCCCTGGAATTGGAGTTCAAATTATAGTTCGTTGCGTTCGAGTGAACTCTAATCCGTTTTTATTCGTGTTCCTTGACAGTTGTGAGTATGAGCATACGAGCTCTAATCCTTTTTTTCTAAACGGCGAAGCCGTTTTTTGTTCAGTTAATTTGTTGGCTTTTTTCTCTTCATTTTTATTGTAATAGCTACGGTCTGGTCTATCACGTGTACGGTATGTCCACTGTACACCTAATTTTGTTTGCGAAAAAACGAAACATGTAGGAGGGTAGAGGCAAAGAGGAAATCGTGACGTATCCTTGAGTGACTTGATTCTACTTGCCACAAAGAATCACTGTACAAAATTTCACTCCTTTGCCGCAAAAATTACGGATTTTAGCTATTAGTTTTTTTTTAGATGATATTAGTTTTTGTGTAAACAAACTGGTGGTTTCTTCACTGTTTATCGAGTGTTCCGTTAAAATTCCGTCTCTGACCCTGGATTTTTAGACTGTTTTTTTTTTATTAGCTTGTCAGTAATATCGTTCTTACTTTCACTGCACTTTATGAAACTAATAGTGTAATTGTTTTTTGGTTGACTTTATCCGTGTTTTCTGAATTTTCTTCCAAAGGCTTGGTGTTAGGTTGTAAACGTTTGTCACGAACATGTTGTATAAGTTCCCACCTTCATTTATTCGTTAAACTAGCTCTGATGTTATTTTCAATTATGATTTTGTTTGCTTTTTTTCTGTGTTAATGTTTAATAAGGTCCAACATTTAACTACTGTCTTTTTCGTTTTCTTTAATATAATCATGATAATAATTTTGTTTAGTTTCTCTTATTTTTTTTAAATTTTAGATTACGTTTGTTTTATGGTAACTTTTAACAATATCATCCACCAGCATAACGTAACCTGTACTAAAAATCTGCAATGCCATTGTGTCTGATGTAACATCTCAAATAATGACGTGGGTGGATAACATTTCGTAGCTTGCTGTTATATTTATGCATCAACATACTCGAAGAAACGTACAAGCCCGTACGGTTCTCTAAGGTACTGTCATAGCTTATTCTTGCGTGCAAATGCGTGCTGACAAAAATGTCAGGGACATCTCAAAGGCACGATTTTCTTGTTTCAGGGGCTAGAATTCATTCAGGTTTTACCAACGTGAATGCCAAACCTTCATACATATTTTCTGCAAACGTGTGGCTATCGTCTTGGGTGCAATCTTTCACTAATTATAGAGTTTCTGCTGCTGGAAAACTTACTGGTGATGGTCATGATAAGTGCTAGCACGACAACAATCCGTGATGCCTTGCCAGCCATTTTAACTAGATTAAAATGGCAACTTAATTTAGCTGGATCTAAATTAAGTTACTAGGCCACTCAAGTTACCAGGATACAACAGCGATCTCGTTCTCCACCTCTGTGACGGGATTGTTTGTACACTTGAGTTGAATAAAAGAAAAAAAAAAGTACGAATATTGTTTTAAATTGTGTGTGTCTGTCTTCATGTCATACCAACCTCATTATGGTTCTCTTCTTTTAAAAAAAACAACGAAGATCGTTTGTAATTCTGGCAAATGAACTGCCATAACATTTATGCAGACCAGGTTGCAACTTTGACATTTTCCAGCCAAAAGTTCCTCAAACTCGTAAGGAATAGACACAACATGTTGATTGGGTGAGGAGTAGGATGCTTTGTTGTTTAAAAAAAATGAGTTGTGATTATGGGTCGACTGCATAAAATTCATCCTTGGCACACAAATTAAAAAAAAAAACTCAATATTTCAGCCAACACGTGGGGGCCGTCATCAGGCACATACACACTGCAAAAAAACATATTTACAACCTGTTACAGTTTACATAAAAACACATGGTCCAAAAGCTAAAAAAAAAACCAGAAATTTTACAAGCCATGCTACATAACCGTGTGTAATTTTATGTTTTTTTTTTTGCTAAATTCCTTCCAAATATTTTTTTATTTGTTTTCTTTTTAACTTCCGGTAAAATGACCGCTAGTCTTTGTTAGGTCTTAAACCTCCCTCGTTTTACTCTGGTAAGAAACAAAATGCTGTTTTTTTTTTTAGCTTTTGGACCATGTATTTTTATATAAACTGTAACAGTTTGTAAATATGGTTTTTTTCAGTGTGTATGTGCCTGATGACGGCCCCCAAGTCTGGGCAGAAATATTGCGTTTTTTAAAATTTGTGTGCCAAGTATGAATTTTATGGAGTCGACCCATAATCACAACTCTTTTTGTTACACGACATGTATTTTATTGAAAATATCAAGAAGAAAACTAAAGGCATTGTTGTGACACTGAGCTAAACTATGTGCGCCAGCGATGACGGTGTTTAGGTTTGTATCTTTATAAAACTTCTCATGAATTACCATTCTATAGTAGTAGTTCAAGGATGTTTCGGAGACAGGGCTCTTACGCACTGGAAAATTGACTAATAGTAACCGCAATGCCTCGACTCACCTGATGAACAATGCCGAAGCTCAATCAATTATTTGAATACATGGTCGTGTTGGAAGTAGTAAAATGATTCAACCAAAAGTTAATTACATTTTGAAAAGGACTCTATATGGACTCTCTCTGTTTCAACCACTGTTTGATGAACTGCGCGACTCGATTGATCTTTTGTAGCCATTCTATTACTGAAAATAAAAATTCGACCTTAGCCTTAACTCGATCCAACTTCAAAGCTTTCCAAACATACATAGCAAAGCTTATGACGAGGTACTATTACGTGAATTTAATTTTTTCTAAGTTTACTTTATCATAGCAAAAAGTGAGGCAATTAGTTGTATGCACTTGCAAAGGTACAGCACAGTGAACGAATAATTTCTACGTCGTCTAAGATATATGTAAGCCTCAGCATAAACTTCCATGTTAAAAGTCAAAAGGTTGAACACCTATTGGCCCCCAAATTAGCATAGAGTGATGAAATTCTGTAGTTAGGGTCATGTCAAGCCGACTTAACTGTGTTAAAAATTTCAATGGCAACAATCGTACCGTTTGAGGTCCACATCAAGGTCATTTATTGTTGTTATTATTGTTGTTGTTTTTGAATCGAACCAATAAACCGATTTTCAACTACAATAGTTTAAAACGTAGGTATGAACAAGGCCTTTGAACGCTATTTTAACATGACTAGAATATTCTTGTCATTGGGCAAATTTTTGATCTCGCCTAGAGATTAAACCAATGAACCGATTTTCATTTTTTACAGCTTAAAATGTAGGTGTTAATGTGAGAAACGGTTTCAACGAAGCTATCATTTATGTCAGCTAACCTAATCCAAATTCCTACCATTTGTGTTGGTAGTAGAGATTTGCATTGCGACAGTATTATCATTTGCATTACGGCAAGAAAGGCACAGAGTGTGGGTTCGTTCCTCCACTGGCCTCTGTTCGTGAAGAAGCATTATGACATCATCCATGCAAGTTAAGAAGATTGGTAAGTGGAGTTCCGGAGAAATCATCTCCTCGTGACAAACACCCATGATTTCTAGTTAGTGAAGGAAACAGAAATCATGTTTATGGTCCGAACGATTTATGGGCAATTAGACAAGGGCTTCTATGCATATCTCTTCTCATGACCCTATTCTCCCTGTGCCTATCTTCCTCATCATTCACCTCCACACCAAATAAGTACTGGGTTAAGTCCAGACTTGTATTGGTGCCAGGCTTCTGAATAATTTGCGTGTACAGGAGAATGACTGAATCGTTGACAGTAGTCTCACAGCCAATGAGCCCTTTGAGATTCAAAAGAAGTAGGTCTATTCGAGTGGGCGTAAATGGCTGATGGCTTAAAATGGCGGCACCCATAAAACATGTGCCTAGGTAGCTCAACAGAGGTATTGCTAGGTTGAGAGCTGGGAGAGAAGTGAGAGTATGGATATAGGCAAAGGGAGTGTATGCTATACGGTTTAAACAATATTAGGAGAACAAAAAAGGACTGACTGCAGTAGAGGGGACAGAATAATGACTGTATGTGAGATGGAAGCTTGTAGCACACTGCTCCGTTACGTTACGTTCCGCCACTTCGCCGCAGGCCGTCAAATTTCTGTTTGGATTAAAGCATACAGATTAGAGGAGCCGCGTGTACTGCTCCGTCCCGTTCGGTGACGACCCGTCGGCTGACGGACGGCATTATCGACGCAGAATCCTTTCAGTCAAAACTCGGTACACACCTCACATCAGCTGGTCGCACACTGCTCCGTTCCGTCCTGTTCCGTCCGTTCCAATGACTGATGTCGTTGGATGGCCCAGCGCACCTTGCTTCCATCGTAACCATTTCAGTCGGCTCCGTAAATTTGATTTCGCCCAAATTGGCAATGCAAATGAAGAAAGACTTGTAGTGACCTTAATCGGTAATTAAATTTTAAAAATCGTAGCAAATGAGGCATTATTAATTCTTTACACTATTGCACGATGACATTTAAGTCCATAAGGCAACTGAAATAGGTTTGCTACTGTATTTAGTAGGGAAAAGGTGTTGTGCACAGGAGCATGACGGATGACGATGGCCATCGACTGTGACGCCAGGTCATACACTTCTCCGATGCGATCGGTTTTTGACTTAAAGGATTCTGCCACGTCCACCCGTCCGTCAGCCGACGGGTATACGCTGCTCCTCGAATTTGATGGCCAGTGACGTGACGGAACAGAACAGAATGGAACGAAGTAGTGTGCTATAAGCTTCAGTTGATGGCCGTTGTTGTCCGCCATGCATCTGCGCACAACGCCTTTCCCGTACTTTAATAGATGCGAACATATCTCAGTTGCCTTCTGGATTTAAATGTCATCATGCCTGAGTGTAAATAATTAATGCCTAATTTACTACAACTTTCTATTTAATTACCTGCTGAAGGTCAATACAAGTCCTCCTTCATTTGCATTGCCAATTTGGGCGCCATTAATTTTAAAGCTCAGCAGAGCCGACTGAAACATTTAATGATGGAAGCAATGTGCGCTGGACCATCAGTTGCTGTCAGTCCCCGGAACGGGACGGAATGGAACGGAACGGAATAGTTTGCTACAGGCTTTACAATATATAATGATGTACGTATAGCTTTCGGTCAACGACTTTGTACATTGTTAGTTTAGGTCAATTGTTGCTTTACACAACACTCTTATTGTTGAAAGCTCTCAAGTCTAATTAAATACAAAGGGTGGCATTAGAGTTAACTAGAATGGAGCAAGAGGGGGAATAGAAGTATGAAAGAAAAAAAAAAAGCAGAAAAATATTTTCTAACATACCCCTTCCTTGCTAATGACGAATAGGGGTAGCTCTAGCATCCATATCGTCATCTTTAAGTGTAATATAAAAGCATACAACAAAAAGGATACATATTAATTTCAATTAAGTTAATTAATTGCAAAGGTTATATAAGTTGATAAAAATCATTAATTATAAAATAAGTTAATAATTAAATTAAGTTCTGATATGCGATAATGCGCTTACAGCATTCATGAACTATTAGTACATGGAAAAAGGGAAAAACACCTTAAACTCAACAATTACTATAATAAAATGTATTTATTCGTACGTCCACTGACCCAAAATCGAGACTTAGTAAAATGGGAAAAATGGTAAACCGTTAGTAGTTTCGGCTAATTGCATCCGTATACGAATTGAATTCGGTAAGAAAGTGCTGTAGCCATTCGGTGCTGACTGACCTGTTAAGTAGGTCTGCCTTCAGATCAGTCCCTGGACGATACACCAAATCGACACACAAGAACAATACCTTTTTTTGCGTGTGCTACAGGATAGGCTATTAACAAGATCAACAGCAGATTGGCTGTCTGAATGCAGACTATATGGGGCAGTTTGTCAGCAGCCCCTGCCCGAGTTTCCATAAGCATTTTACAGGCTCATTTTAGATCCTTCCCACATTCAGTCATAACCATAATCTCTCCCCCTAAACGGCTGAGTGCGACCATTTTTTGGTTAACACACTGCCGAACGACCAAGCAACCAGCCATGTGGACGTCATGACCAGAGAATCCCTCAGCATCCCTGGTCTTGCTCCAACTATCATCTGAGGTGCCTACTGGCTGCTATTGGAGGCTGTCCAATGGAGCTGTGTCGGGTTGGCGTTATATTGAAACAAAACATGTAACTGAATAACTTATGTATGGTCTACTGTGGAAACCAAAAATAGGAGTGATCCAAAGAGAGACTGGTACCTCTGTCTATCTGTGGGTGGTGGCTGGTCATAATGGTCAGTATTATGGCTTGCCAAAGAAGGGGTCGAAACTAGCTTACATTTTGTCATGAGAAAGGTTTCAAGCACTTTAGCTACATATGACCGCCGGGATATATAGATTCCAGGTTCTCCAATCGCCAACAGCAGCCAACAACAGACCCAAGTACAGACTACTCATGGTATTGTCAATGTTGAGCGACTGACCTATGTTGATGAGAGCCCAGTCGATAAGGCCGTCTGGTCCGCAAAAAAACATGTCATCGACATGGACTCCCATCAACAATAAGTCTTGACCAACCCTTTTATGGAAGACACGGGAGTCCCACTTACCCTGTTCGAACTCACACTCAATCACCACTGACCTGAGCTTCAAATACCATCTGCAGCCGGCCTGTTTTAAGCCATACTAAGCTTTATTAAGCTTGCGTATACTGGCATCCATCTAGGTGCTTATCGAACCCAAGTGGGGGCTGCAAAGAGATGCAGTAATCGGCAATACCGTGGAGACAGGTGGACCGTATATCCGCCGTGTGGAACTCATAGCATTGTGAGCAGTAACGCAGGCACTCCTAATCACTGGTCAGGAGATATTACTGAAATCAATGCCTGCCTCGTGGAGCAACCTCAAGCAACCAGGTGGGCGTTGTATATTATATATTATATATATTATATATTATATATATATTATATATTTTTGAAAGGTCACATCCTTGTTGTATTAGCCCGCAAAGACCCATTTCGAATTCATCTCTTTAAGGGCATCCCAAACCTGCATGTCTTCAAGAGCCTAATTTAGGCCTCCAGCCTCATACCTTTTTGCCTCAGCAGTAGTAGTGGGCAAAGGCCTGCGGATATCCACTAAGTTGAATTAAGCCCAAATCTCGCTGAGCGGGAAGAGAACACACTGTAATTTGGTCTGGCATAACTGTGACTGGGTCTGCACAGTCTTGTTTTTGGACAGCAGGTACCCAGTCCTTTTCTTCGGCAAGTCAGATACGATTGCTTTCCAATGCATGTACACCTTTGGGCATAAAAAATGATCGCACTATATCGAGGTTCAAGTAGCCCGACAACAATGCGAACTTTTTCATTGTTGCAAATAAAATTATGTCATTGAAGGCGGAAGGAATTCTACACTGTTGATGCCAAAGAGTGGCATTGTTGAATGGCATTGTTTAAAGCTCAAGCATAACGAAAACGATCATTTTTTATGCATAAAAAATGATGGCTCTGTATCGAGGTTCAAGTAGCCAACAACAATGTTACGTTTTTCATTGTTGTAAATAATAATGTACGTCACTGAAGGTGGAAGAAATTCTCCATTGTTGATGCCAAAGAGTGGCATTGTTGAATGGCATTGTTTAAAGCCCCAACGAAAACGATCATTTTTTATGGCCAAAGGTGTACAATACTGTGCATAAAAAATGGTCGTTTTCATTATGTGGAGGGTTTGAACAATAGCGTCAGTTCTCATTGTTATGAGAATGTGGTGGTTTACAGAGGAGCAACAATGGAACGACCACAACAGAGAACTACAACTTTGCAGAACTAGCTAAACACTGAGCACATACTATGTTGTTTGTGCTTTTAGATCAATTTACAGAATCTAGAATTAAGTTAGCACTTCGCCCATTAAGTTCAGATTATCGGCTTTCAAGTTCATAGTATTGGCTTTCAATGACATTTAACTGTTAGCATCAACTGTCCAAGTCAAGTCATTATATATCGGTGTCTGGGTGACGGCTTGCTACTGCTTCCCTTACACCAGACATTAAACAATATTAAACATTAATGTGACATAAAGCTTTGGAAATCGTGTAGATCGATGGGGTTTACCAAGTAGACAACAGAAAGTCGTATTTCACAGCTGTGAACAAAGGATTTCGACACAAAAACGATACCTCAATATCATTGATTTCATACTAGTTACTACTTGTTACTAGATAATTTCACTTAGATAAAATAATTTATGAGACCGATAGCCTATGCTTGAAATTTGGCACTCAGTTCATGTTTGACTCCAATAGGTGCCTTTCATGGTTTGAGTGGTGAAGTTTCAACTCAAAAGACTGCAATCATTTGGAAAGTTGGTATAATGCCACCTGTGATAGAAACAATTGTTCTCGCATTGCTCAGATTTAGCAAACCTCACAATGTTCAGAATCTGTTGAACTTATTGTTTCCATTTCACAATACAATCTAATTGCTATTTGTAATTGTAATATCTTCAAAACAAGACTTGCTATGGATTCCCACCCAGCTTTTTGGCAATTTAAAGTCGTGATATCAAACGCAAAGCTTTTTCGCCAAATTAATCCCACCACGTAATAATTCGAAGGTTAAATAAAATATATGAAAATTGCTTACAGCGCATATTCCAGCAAAAGTCACATTCACGGTTAAACTTTCAGCTTTATTCACGGCATGAAAGAATTTATTTTCGTGAAACTAGAAGTAGTAACTAGTAATTAGGCAAATATGAACGTTGTTCTCATCTTTTTTTCAACAATAAAACGTTAAGCTGTGTCGCTAATAGTGACTTTTATGTTGTCACGCGACAAAGTCTCCCAATCAAATAAAGTTTCTGTCGCATTGTTATTTTTCTTCAGATGCCTGAAAACACCCAAACTACCTTCGCTAACAAAGAAGCAAGTGTATAGTGGTCGCCATGCTCATATATATATGTTATCTTTATGAAACGAACGTTGATGTTATCGTTATCGTTTATTGGTTTATCTTGGCGGACGACACACTAGCATGTATTTTAACTAATCGTGCTCACTTGTTTCGTTCCTCTCATCGTCGTGGAGTAGATAACCTAGTTTTGGTTCGTGCTCCCAAAAAACAACTAAAAAACAAGTATTTGTTTTGTATTTGCTTTTATGGAGCACGAACCCAAACTGGGTTATCTGCCCATGACGTCCAACTATATTCACCTTCTCGTCATCTACAGTGGGGCGGATAACCCGGTTTTAGCTTGGTTCATTTTAAAAGAAAAACAACAACAATACTAACAACAAGACCACTTGTTTCGTCTGCAGTGGGACAGATAATCCTGTTTGGGTTTGACTCCCTTTAGTACAAACAACAAAAACACTAGTTTATGTTTTACAATCAAACGCAATGCAACTGGCGCTACATTGGAAACATCAGCGACCATTAATAATTTATACCAAAGTTAACATTTTCTTTAGGCTGTTCAAGAAACGATTTACAATTAAATTTTCATACGGTGTGCACTGCCAATATTTTCACCAAAGCAAAACCATAAAACAATCTGAAGGAGTGATATCATGCAAAAAACCATAAGGATAAAGGGACCCATAAAGCCCATCAAGTTTTCGCCATTTAAAGTAGTGACATCAGAGTCAAAAGGATACCACCAAGGTTTCCGTCCCTACTCTGATCGTTCACCTTAACTGACACCTTGGTCAACTTAATGTTTCCGTTTAAGTGGATGTTTTAAGGGAAACAGGCTTTGGGGGCAAAATTCCTTCTGGGAGGGGGGGGGGGGGAGACTGTTTTCTCTATCTGGTACTGTGCTGTCTTCTATATTATTTGCACTTATTTTACTTATCTACAATAAACGAACTAACTAAACAAATAACTAACTAGTCGTGCCCATTTTTTTCTGTTTTACAATCAATCGTAATGGAACGTCGTTCACTTTACTGGCAATATAATTAGTCAGCGACCATAAATTATACCAAAGTTAAAGTTTCTTTAGGCTGATCAAGAAACGATTTACAATTACATTTTCAGAGACAGCTCACAACCAATACTTTTACTAAAGTAGAACCATACAACAACCAAAAGGGGTGATGCCGTACAAAACCCCTATAACGGTAAAAGGCCCCATCAAACTTACTCAACCTTACTGCAACCTCGGTGATTGCCACTTAATTTGAATATCACGATTTGGAACATAAACTTGGTGGCAGTCATTTTGGCTCTGATATCACTACTTTATATGGCGACAACTTTATGGGTTTCTTTCCCTTGTGGGGTTTTTCTATGATTATTATTTCAATTATTGGTGTGTTGGCATTTTACCACCTTGATACACACGATTCATTAATTTAAGATTTTCACAAATAATGAAAAAAAATTAAATAAACATGGTACGCTATTTACCAAAATTGTCCTTTGATTGTCACAAATCAAGGTGCGAATTTTCGGTGGTCTTTTATCTTTTAGCAGTGGTGCCTATCCCCCCCCCCCTGGTCCAATGGGGGGTAACCCCCCCCCCCCAATATCAAATGCCATGTTATTTTCATAGATTTATTTCTATCCCGTCGTAAGGGACCGTTCATTATTTATGGCCGGGTGGGGGGGGGGGGAGAGGGAAGGGCGGAGGAAATGAAGATGTCATCACCAAATTTGTGATGACCCTCCATTCGAGATCTTGAAAAAATCTTGACCGCCCCTACTCAAGGTCCAAAAATAAAGTGACCCCTCCCCTTCCCAAACAAAAATACACTTTTCGCATACCCATGAGACTGTCTGCAGATGATTCCTGCAGCCAAGAATAGTGCTGTAGCAAAAATCAGTACGTAGCTCTCCACACCGACAGTTACCATTAGATGTAAGGAAATGTGTCTCGTTTTTAACGAAAAGACATGTTGGATTCAAAATGTTCTATAAATGTTCTTTACACCCATCTCTTGTCAAGATTCATACAATAAGTATGATGAACATACTGTTTGCTTGTATGCCCTCATCTGTAACATAGTTAGAACCTGTAAGACCGAAGGACCCAAGAAACCAGGTGCCAAGGCTCTTCTACAAAGTCATTTGTAAAAACTATACCTGCAGAAATGGTACTAACAGCCTCAAAATCGTGTTAGAATGATATCATGGGGGGGGTCTGGGGGGGCTTGCCCCCCAGAAGCTGAGGCGTTTTTAGACATTTTGATTGCTGAAAGTGCTATTTTTGAGGCTCAAAAATAACTTTCTTTCAGTTGGTCAGTGTGTTTTTGATTCCCCTCCCCCCTTGACGGTACCTGAAAAATGTACGATTCTGACCGCCCCTGTAGGCACCACTGTCTTTTAGAAAGATCTCCGACCTTCCTCAGGCACTTCGAGCGTTGAACGCCTTTTGACTTTGAGAAACGGGAAGTTGTCTTGAATTTCCCGCACGTGTTTGTGCTTCCGGTTTTGGAGGAGGGATAAAATGCGGCGAGCAGTGGCTCCATCTGTGGAGCTTGGGAAGAGATCGGAGGGAGGAGCGCTTTCCAGGGAGGGGGGGGGGGGGGGTTACTTCAAATTTAGAATTGGGATAGCCCCAATTCAGAAATTTAGAATTGGGATGCGGTGGATAAAAACAGGGAACACTCCTGACCTGGATAATGCCATAATTCTTTTTACTGAAAAACAGCTAAGAGCCAGAATTAATCTTGAAACTCGTTATTTTATCACATCAACCACCTGTTCACAATCACATATTACATGAAAACAGAAACTTGAAAGAATACGTTCCCATAATAAGACAGTTGGGGCTATCCCAATTCTAAATTTGAAGTACCCCCCCCCCTCCCTCCCGCTCACTTTGGGTATATAATGCACGAGAGATCCACCTGGCTTCACTTCTTACCTGCATTCGCAGGGAAGAGGTCGTCTTGCTGGTCCCCCTACTGTATTTGCTGTTTCGTCCAGCAATACATAGGTTCTTGGTTTTTAAACTTTTTAAATTTTTAATTTTTTATGATGTGTCTGCCATAACATGATTTCGTGTTCTTTTATTTGTGTACCAAGCCTTTAAGCGGATATCCACACTTGATAACGGGGTGCAAATTATCCCCGAAACGTCGTGTTTTATTGTTTTACATGTGCACTTTTATAGGCTATATTTTTATCAAAAACTCTTCCGGTGCTGGTATTACTTCATACGCGAGAGAGAAAGCTGGGCTGTTTGGCGAGTTAGGAAAGTGCCCTATATCACAGTCTGATTGCGCTGCATGCATTGGTAAGAACGGTTCAGTTGATACGTTAAACTCGGCCGTTGGGATTTGTGGTCATCCGTGTTAAGAAGAACCGGAATGCAACGAACACACACTCTGGGAGTCCACTGTCGGCAGGCGTCGCGGAATTTCCGAATCCGCCAAGTGTAAATGATGGGATTCAGAGCCGGATTCAGGAAACTCCACCACAAAAGGAAAGTATGTGCTGGCGGGGACATGACGCCGGCCAAGTTCATCGCCAATACCGCGACGGCGTACGGGGTTCGGCAGATCACAAACACTATAAAGAGTATGAACACTGTCGTGAACGTGCGAGTTTTGAAACGTAAATCGACCGTGTGGTGATGGAGATGCCTGCGACGATGAGGCGGCGAGACGTCGACGATGTAACGTTCCGCCGCAATCTTATTCCGCCACCGCCGTCCTGAACTAGAACTGCTGTTGCTATAGTTGTTCGTGATAACCCCGTGAGAGTTGGAATTTCCAATCGTGTAAACGGATGTCGGGGTGTATGGATAAGCGCTGATGCGAGCGGCGTTGTGACGCATGGCTGCGACAACGCGACAAAAGGCGAACGTAACGATGATACACGAAAGACCGAAGATGGCGACGAAATGCAGCACCAGATACAGGCCTTCTCCAGCAGTTTGTACTATTGCCAGCTCACACTGAGTAAATCCGGGATGGTAATAATAACCTGGCTTCATGACAACAGCGGGTAGTCCAACAATAATGGCTGCCACCCAGGATACAACGATTAGTAACCGGGCGCGCCTTGCCGATAGCCGGTCCCGTCGTCTCACAATGATGAGGTACCGGTCAATGCCGATGATTACCAACATGGCGGCTGTCTCTGTTAAACAAAGAGTGTGTATGAAGGAATGAGCTTGGCACATTTCATGTCCCAAAAACACCCAACTACCGGTACAGAGCGACACCAAGTTGAGAGGAACACAGATAAATGCAAGAATGGCGTCCGCAAAGGCGCCATTGGCTAACAACAAGTTGATGGCTGAATGCATGGATGGTTTCCGGTAGACCAGGAAGCACGTCATCAGATTTCCCGCTGTTCCCACCACGACGATCGCTAAACTAAGAAGAGCCAAAACAGCTTGAGACACGCCTTCTAATCTCGAGTTCACAACATCTTGAGGACTTGAGGATAGGTTGCTCCCATAGCTAGAAACGGCGTCATACTTGCAAGGCTCCATTCGCTTTGTCACACTGCACGACCAACAGGCATTCGAGCCCTAATGCATCGTTTTTGAGAATTTCTGAAAATAAAGGAAGAAAAAAAATGTTTTGTAATACAGTGCAATACTGTGCAAGGTAGAGTAGAGAAAAGTTTTGTTTTAAATTACATATTGCAAACGCTTTTTAAATTGAAATTTTAACAATAACACTTGCATATCTATATTCTTCATTAAATTTTACACTCCAAAACCTGTGGATTTATTAATAATAATAATAATAATAATATTTGGTTTGTCACACGCGATATGGTGTGAAGAGAGACGGCAGGGCCAAAGTCTCTGAAGCCGGTCCCACAAATAGTTCTCTACGGGGATGGAGGTAATGTGGGCAGACAAAACTCTGGTCTACTCAAAAACGGTCTCAGGTCGAACTCGTCGAGTACACCTCTGAACGTCCGAAGGGAGGGAGACTGGACTAATTTAGAAGGCAGCGCATTCCATGGGTTGACAATTATCACCACAAAGAAAGAAGATCGAACTTCCAGGCGGGTTTTAGGCTTGCCCAGTTTAAAACAGTGACCCCGTGTTTTTTTTTTCACCTTCGAGAGTTCAAAGAAGGAGACATCAATTGGGAGAAAACCCCTAATAATCTTAAAAGCCAAAAATAGATTGGCTTTCAGTCGTCGTAGTTCTAGGGATTCGAATCTCAAACGCAGCAGGCGTGTGGGATATGGAAGGTTTTGAAGACCTGTCAAGGAGCGGGTAAAACGATGCTAAACGGATTCGATGTGATCAATGTCTCCCAGCAAGTGTGGGGACCACACCGAATTAGCATACTCCAAGAGCGGTCTGACATACTCGAAAGGCATGGACTAAGGTCTTTGTATCGCCCGAGGCAAATACACACCTGATGATGTTGAGTCGACGAAAGGTCGATTTCACCATATAACCCCAAGAGAAGATTGTTTGAGGGTAGAGCAAAGCACAATTACCAAACGCTTTGTTTTAGATACGGCTGGTAGGTTAAGATGATCAATACAATAGGCATGGTTTGAGTTTGAATTTCCAATATGAAGAGTTTGACATTTTGTTTGTGCAATTGGAAGTTGCCATACAGTCGACCACTCAAGGATTCCATCTCACCCTGCAATAGAGATACGCCATCATTGTCCAAAATTGGGGGGGGGGGGACAGGTCGTTTAAGTAAAGAATAAACTGAAGGGACCCTAGGACTGGTCCCTGAGGTACGCTTCTTTTGATCCCCAGGGGAGCCGATAACCCGTCTTCCACAGCGATATATTGTGCTCTGTCGCGTCAAGAATGCCTTGATCCAGTTCAAAAGTGTACCCCCAAAACTTGCATACTCGAGCTTTGTGACCAATATTCGGTGGACCACGGAGTCAAGCACCTTTTTTAAGTCAAACAAAATGACGTCGGTATACATTTAAAGGTACATTCCTCCATTTTGGCTTTCCTGTATGGCCGAGTTCTGCAACATTAGTTCAGGCAAGAAAAGAGAAGGTATATCCTTTTAAGTTCATAAATCAAGAAAGCTGGCAAAGAAGTTTCCCGGATTCTGACTCTCAAAATAGCAAATTAAACAAGCGGCTACAGCGACTACAGAGACTACCTAGTCGCATCCGGTCCTCTGTACAGTTCTGCCACTACTAGTGGTGAGGCGTACACCTCTATTACGCACTACAAGAGCTATCTCTATTATATAATCTAAAAGCAGTAACCAACAAAATTTCCGGTTAAAAATGTGTTAGCTATTGAGCTTATTTTAGATTTTAGGTATTTTGTCAACTTTTAGGCCTAATTCTTACCTGCAGCTTAAATTTCGCAAGCAGCAGCTAAAGGTGATTTGGCTTGGATAGTAAGCCTATTCATTTTTGCAAAACGGTGCGCCATCGGGCACACAGTTACAGTGTTACATCGTAACGCGCAACGTAGCCTATATAGATCAGTGGTAGTAGGAAAGTGACGGGAAAGACGCTGTTGATGAAGCCAGTAGCAACTTGACGTTGCCGTGGTAACGTGATTTTAGGCCCAATTTTTCTAACTGTAGTTTTAATTTCTGTAACAGCAGATAGGCCGAATGGAGAATCTGGTCCGACAGTAAGCCCATTCATTCATGCAATAATGCGACGAAACTATTTTTAACGAACCTAAAATGCTTTTGTTTTTATGGCTGTTATCCTTAGGATTTCAATTCGACGATCAAATGTTATTATTTAATTTGATTACGTCTACAAGGAAGTGACGATGTTTTAATTTGCCGTGTTATTTAACTAACTTTTAACACACTGAATCTAACGTTGTAAACCGTGGTCGTCAATATTTGGTACCGTTGCGAAATTGAAAAAGGCAACGGATGGACGGACAAAGTCGTTGCAATAGTCTTCTCAGCCGGTACGGCTGTACAGAAGACCAAAAGGACATACCTTCTCAATACATTGGAGGTTCCTGCGCAAAATAGTTTTTGCAACATTTACTTAGGTTTGAGTGAATGAATGTAACGAAACCGTTCTTACGACGGAAAAAGTAGGAAAATGAATTGCCTTTGCATCATTTACTCACTTTGAAGTAATTTTACGAAACTGAGTCATGCAGGAAAGCCACCTGGGTGGAACGTACCAAATATCAGCCATCATTAATCCTAAATTAGTTTTAATCGCTATTAAAAAAAAAAAA
>JAHWFP010048949.1:36248-64926 GCA_023313725.1 Lithobius niger | reverse complement strand
AAAAAAAAAAAATTAACCCGATCAGAAATTTATGTAGAACTGAAAACGTGACATGAAAAACGACACAAAAATTACGCGTGCCACGCTTCTTAATTAATGGTTAAGATCACTGATGGATAATATTTCAACCAATACGACAACAGTTCGCGTCTTCAGGGGCGGATCCAGAGGGGGGTGGGGGCGATGGGAGCGATCGCCCCTCCTAAGCGCCGGTGCACACTTGCGTTTTTTGGACGCTGCGGCGCCGCTGCGGTGACGCATCCAATCAATGCACACGTGCGTTTTATTAACGCGCGTTGACGCTGCGGTGCCGCTTCGGTGACGTATGGGCGCGTTCGGTTCCTTAACCTCGTGTACAAAAAAATATTGTTTGAAACCAATGAGACGATGTTGCTTTTTTCGCCTACCTCGTGAACAAAAAATATATTTTAAAACCAATGCGATGAATTTTGGTACATTAATGTACTAATTTAAGACGGACCAGGGGAAAATCCTTTGCAGATTAACTAAAAAATTCGGATAAGTTCTTTAATTACTTCCTAATGAGTCTTCAATCATTTCTGCAGCAACATTTCATATTTCAGGATAGTTCTTTACTCCCCCAATAAACAATTCCATGTCTATTTCTTCGAAATTGGACGCCATTTTCGGTAACGCTTTTGCGGTAAACGGCGAACGTGTGCACCGCTCAAGTCATCCAAGGTACTTAGAGACGCAATTGCGTTTTTTTTAACGCTGCGTTGACGGGGGGAATTGCGGTGCAAAACGACCGCACGAGCGGCGGGCGGTAACGCAACGTCGACGCAGGTACGTGTGCAGGATCCAACAGATGGCACGTAAACCAAACCGCAAATGCGGTACCGCAGCGGCGACCGCAAATGCGGCGACCGCACGTGTGCACCGGCGGTAAAAGTGATCATCAGACACACGAGCTGATAATGTAGTATTATTGTTCAAAACTGTTTTCACTGATTACTACGTAAATTTGTTATGATTCCTTATACGGACAAAGGCATATGCTTACATGTTTTTTATTCGTCCACTTTCAATTTGCTTTCGTCCGTTGTTATACTATGGGCAATACAAAAAAGGACGAAACCAAAATGAAAGAGGACGAACGTTAAATAAAAGGACGAAACCAACGTAAAAAAATCTGTAAAAATTTTAATTCTTTACCCTACCTATTTCAGAAATATTTCTTAATTTTTCACGTAGCGGAATAGCTCGAGGACAAAAATCCACGACATGAAGAATTGAACAAGCAATGTAATCGAATACGAAATCTCTAAAAATAAAACGAATTTATTACGCTTGAATTTTAAATTTAAACTGGGATTGGTTGGCACAAAACGCTATCTTTTACTGGTGAAAAAAAAATGGAAAAAAAGACAGTGCATTACACGTCTTGCTTCCTCCCCCCCCCTCCTCCCCCCCTTTCCCCGGCGCCCCCTAAAATTTGTGAACTGGGACCTGGTTGAAAAATTATGTTTTCGATCCCTAGTGATGCGAAATTGACCCTTCTAACATTTCATTCTGGATCCGCTTACTGCGCGGAGTACAGTTTTTATTATGGAACAAATTCCGCTCTTCTATAGATGGGTGATGTGGCTCCTTTTTTTTTTGTGGATCTTGAATTACCATCGTAACCACAATAATTTTATCGCGTTGGCAGAGGTGTCATGGTAACAAAGCTACCTGGATTAGCTAAATTCGATATTGTTTGACCAAATGCTTTCAGCTTTCCAATCCGTCATAAGACGCCAAAGCATTCCTTCTGACGAAACAATTTTCCGAGTTGCTTCTGAACGCACACGCTTGACTGTTTTCGGTACGAGCCGGCAGAGCTAAAACCGACGCCACATTGGAATTTCAGATGATTTCCAGCTTCCAGCTGCGAGAATGCAAAGGCAGGTCGTTGCATAAAGCCCAAACTCCACTTTTTATGCGAGACCAGTCAGCTAGCGAGTATCGCGAGACCAAAGCTGCAAAGCGTGGCCTAGCGCAGCAAACTCCACATACGCGATACGCGAGCTACAACGTCTCGCCAAGGCAAGCGAGGCCGTCTCGCGCGCTTCTACTCGGCCCAGAATCTTACGGCTAGCGAGGCCATCTCGCTCGGCTCGCTCGGCTCGCTCTGCTGGCAGCCAATCAGGAAGAGGGAGTTGATGACGTTTCAGGCAAGATGGCGCCATAAACAAGCCGTTGCGTATCCCTGTACTCGATCGGTTAATCACTCAGTTTAGCTAAATATTTTAATTGTTAGACAAACAAAATGAATCGGCACTTAGATAGGAATGCATTTAATAATCGGGGCCATGAAATGTCAGGCAGACTAGGTCCAAATCGCGCTTTTGTTCGTCTTCGATCAAAACAGGCCGGGTGCGGTTAACGCTCGCTAAAACCCTTTGAACCCTTTGAAAACAGGCCACAGGCCGCGGAGTTAAATCACCCCTATAGAAACGATCGTTCATTTCTCACAAAAGTTGGGAAACTTGCGTTCGTTATGAAAAACTAGAGAATAATCCACTAATCCTGAAAATGCTATTGTATGAAGCTGAAAGTCTTGCAGTAATTAGCTATGAGCAAAAAATATGCATTCATTTTAGAG
The DNA here is from genome assembly GCA_023313725.1 of Lithobius niger. Classification (NCBI taxonomy): domain Eukaryota; kingdom Metazoa; phylum Arthropoda; class Chilopoda; order Lithobiomorpha; family Lithobiidae; genus Lithobius; species Lithobius niger. Next base: position 62,318 of record JAHWFP010048949.1, on the reverse strand, counting down.
CCACTCAGAGCCAATCAGAATCACGCTAGTGTACCGCAGTGTAGCCAAGTGGCTTGAATGCTCGCTTGAATGGAATTTGAGTAGCGAGTAGCAAGAGCTAGCCGGGAGGGTCGGCGAGGAAAACGGCACGCTAGTCCGTGTAGCGTGGCTTGCTTGCTTTTTGTGGTTTCGCGTAAATGGAGTTGGGGTTAATGCGCCCTTAATTACGAGGGCGAAGGTGTCGTTGCCAATGGAAGCAAAGATCCCTGGATTAGCTAAATCCGACACCGTTTGAGTAAATGTTTGCAGTCTTACATTCCGTGACAATAAGATAGAGAATTCCTCATGGCGAAACAATTTTCCCAGTCGCTTCTTAACTCACATTATTGACTGTTTTCGTTACCAGCCGGCAGAGCTAAAACCATCGTCATGTTGGAATTTCATATGATTTCTATCTTCTAGCTTCGAGAGTGCTAAGGCGAGTCGATGTGTAAAGGCGCTTTTATCCAGTCGTCGTTGCATCGTCAAAGCGTTATCTAGTCATCGTACTTATACACGTTTTTCACAAAAAATAAAGCATCCTGCCCTATTTTACCGCTAATTTAGTTTGTTTAACGATTTCTGCGTTTTTCCATCTCGGTTAAATAGCCGGAAATAGTCGGCCGCTCTACTTATTTTAAAACTATGATTTCACCTCTCAAAACTATTACCAGGAGTGGCATAAATGGGTCCTATATCCGACGTTGGAGTGTCCACAATAATACTCTACAATATGTTTTATCTCTTGTTGTAGGTCGCGACCCGATGCGGCAAATTGACGAACAAGTGGTCGTAATTTCTTTGGCAGCTAGCATACGTTATAATGATCCACCCAAAACCTAAACTGGTAAAAGAGAAGCCGCCAAGTTTCCAAAAAGGGGTCGGCCTTCGAAAGTAGTGATATAAATCAACCAGAAAAAGGCCACCAACTGACTAACAGTTCGAAAGTTCAATGAAAACTAGAAAATAACTACTCGCGGTAGCAATTTTCAAGTTTTCATTGAACGTTTAAAGTTTTATTCGGTGCGATTGACTTGGCTAACAGGATTAAACTTGGCGGCCTTTTCCTGGTTGAATGACATTACTACTTTCAAAGGCCAACCCTTTTTTGGAAACTTGGCGGCTTCTCTTTTACCATTTATTACCGTTTATTTATTTGAACATTGGTTCAACAGGCTTTACGCTTCATGATAGACTCAAGGAGAGTTGCGTGGATTTACAAAAAAAAAAAAACACTTCATAACATTTTTTTCAAAAGAGAAAATGAACAGAATGGATTAAAATTATGACTATTACAAAAGGATGGAAAATAATAATGACACATGCGCTTTTTACACTCTGTTCTGGCTCTGGAAACACAAAATGTGGCGTTATACAGTTTTAATTGATACTGACGGAATGGAAATGCATACATGTCTGATCAATTCAGGTGAAAAAATTTTCCCTTGTATCAAAAATGTAATACTATACTTTGTCTGAATTGTTCAAGAGTTGGAATTTCAAATTTAACACACAGGTCTTCGTAGAAATAAGGCATCTCTTATTAAGTCCGGATTTAAACAAAATGAATCTAACTAAATTTCTCTGAATTCTTTCCACCTCTGCGATTATGTATTGCTGTCTGGGGTTCTAGACTATACGTACATAAGAAACTAAACTTCGGACAATTGCTGGTGACGATGGTTTGGTGTCACAAACAAAGTATAAGGTTCGTTTCAGGAAGCCGCACGTTTTAAATGCTTTTGCTCACGATGTTACGAACGTGATTACCAAATAAACCTGTTTAAACCAATTATAGTGAGAGTCGATTAGTTTTCCTTGCGAATACAGCGATCGATATGGCTACTATATTGTCTAACACGTGTGAATAATTACCCCTCCTAAGAATACAATCCAAACATCCAAATGATTTCTTGGCCGCGGTTCCATGACGCGTATGAAACCATAAAACCAGTAGTCGCTTGCATTTCTAGCTTTTGATCAACTGTGATGGATGGCATGGCAGCGCACACCTCTCAATTAAAGACGAGCCCACTACGATTCTTCTATTGGTTTCATTTTAAACTGTAATTTAATTAGAACACTAGTGAACTGAATCAACATTAAAAATATTCAGCACCGTTTGGCAGTTTTGTGATACGGGAGGCCTCCAAACCAATTAGTCTCGGCGTTTTGCACATTTCATTTATCCGACTGCGACGTTGCCACTTCGCACGACTGATAAGGATGAAATATCTAGATAGCACAGTCATTGCCCAAAAGTAGTCTTATGAATTTGATTCCCCCCTCCCCTGACAACAAAACAACAAATGTCATACAGCAGAAGTTGTTTTAAATATTTCTCCTTCCCCACCAAAAAAAAAGTACTAAGCATTGAAGTCATGAACGATTGTCCAAACAAGTAGCCCAAGTCTACGCTAATTTCGTATGCCAACATGACCATACAAGCGTGTTATCCAGTTCGTACGTATGAGATCAGTGGGGCCGCGTGCTTACGTCAGTGATCTGTATAATAATTTGAGCAAGTTGCCAATCATTGGTCTGTTGGTGGTGATATCAGCCGCTGACGAAGCTACATAGTTCCCAGTAATTGGTCGCTGATGGATGACGTCAGTCGGCTGAAGAAAAAATAACGAACCTCGTACTTTTGCTGCGAATAAAAGTTTTTATTTCTAGCGGAGGATTTCCCCAACGGATTCGACCTATTTTCGAACTTAGACCTTAGACTTAGAAAGCCATGGACTAAGGTCTTTGTATCGCTCGAGGCAAATACACGCCTGATGATGTTGAGTCGACGAAGGGTCGAGTTCATCATATAACCCCAAGAGAAGATTGTGTGAGGGTAGAGCAAAGCACAATTTCCAAACGCTTTGTTTTAGGTACGGCTGGTAGGTTAAGATGATCAATATAATAGGCATGGTTTGGGTTTGAATTTCCAATATGAAGGGTTTGACATTTTGTTCGTGCAATTGGAAGTTGCCATACAGTCAACCCTTCAAGGATTCCATTTATCTCACCCTGCAATAGAGATACACCATCATTGTCCAAAATTGCGGTATGACAAAGCAGGTCATCAGCAAACTTGCTTTGCTCCTATGATTTGTAGATGGGGGGGGGGGGGGAGGACAGGTCGTTTAAGTAAAGAATAAACAGAAGGGACCCTAGGACTGGTCCCTGAGGTACGCTACTTATGATCCCCAGGGGAGCCGATAACCCGTCTTCCACAGTGATATATTGTGCTCTGTCGCGTCAAGAATGCCTTGATCCAGGTCAAAAGTGTACCCCCAAAACTTGCATACTCGAGCTTTGTGACCAGTTTTCTGTGGACCACGGAGAAAAGCGCCTTTTTTAAGTCAAACAAAATGACGTCGGTATACATTTAAAGGTACATTCCTCCATTTTGGCTTTCCCGTATGGCCGAGTTCTGCAACATTAGTTCAGGCAAGAGAAGAGAAGGTATATCCTTTTAAGTTCATAAATCAAGAAAGTTGGCAAAGAAGTTTCCCGGATTCTGACTCTCAAAATAGCAAAATAAACAAACGGCTACAGCGACTACAGCGACTACCTAGTCACATCCGGTCCTCTGTACAGTTCTGCCACTACCAGTGGTGGGGCGTACACCTCTATTACGCACTACAAGAGCTATCTCTATTATATAATCTAAAAGCAGTAACCAACAAAATTTCCGGTTAAAAATGTGTTAGCTATTGAGCTTATTTTAGATTTTAGGCGTATTTGTCAACTTTTAGGCCTAATTCTTACCTGCAGCTTAAATTTCGCAAGCAGCAGCTAAAGGTGATTTGGCTTGGATAGTAAGCCTATTCATTTTTGCAACACGGTGCGACATCGGGCGCACAGTTACAGTGTTACATCGTAACGCGCAACGTAGCCTATATAGATCAGTGGTAGTAGGAAAGTGACGGAAAAGACGCTGTTGATGAAGCCAGTAGCAACTTGACGTTGCCGTGGTAACGTGATTTTAGGCCCAATTTTTTTAACTGTAGTTTTAATTTCGGTAGCAGCAGATAGGCCGAATGGAGAATCTGGTCCGACAGTAAGCCCATTCATTCATGCAATAATGCGACGAAACTATTTTTCACGAACCTGAAATGCTTTTGTTTTTATGGCTGTTATCCTTAGGATTTCATTTCGACGATCAAATGTTATTATTTAATTTGATTACGTCTACAAGGAAGTGACGATGTTTTAATTTGCCGTGTTATTTAACTAACTTTTAACACACTGAATCTAACGTTGTAAACCGTGGTCGTCAATATCTGGTACTGTTGCGAAGTTGAAAAAGGCAACGGACGGACGGACAAAGTCGTTGCAATAGTCTTCTCAGCCGGTACGGCTGATACAGAAGACCAAAATGACATACCTTCTCAATACATTGGAGCTTCCTGCGCAAAATAGTTTTTGCAACATTTACTTAGGTTTGAGTGAATGAATGTAACGAAACCGTTCTTACGACGGAAAAAGTAGGAAAATGAATTGCCTTTGCATCATTTACTCACTTTGAAGTAATTTTACGAAACTGAGTCATGCAGGAAAGCCACCTGGGTGGAACGTATCAAATATCAGCCATCATTAATCCTAAATTAGTTTTAATCGCTATCTTTTAATCGCTAATCTTTTAATCTTTTAAATAATCTTTTAAATCTTTTAAATCTTTTAAATAATCGCTATCTTTTAATCGCTAATCTTTTAATCTTTTAATCTTTTAATCGCTTTTAATCGCTATTTTTAATCTTAAACACGACAAAAGCGCCACCGAAAATTACGAAAATCTGCTTGCTTCTTTCGGCCTTATTCAAAAAATCAACATACCCACTAGACAAGAAATTATAAAAAAATAAGTTGGTGGAATCATGTATCGATCATATCTCCGTTAGATCAAACTCTCGTGCTTCTACAGGCTTTGTCTGGGAAAAAAAAATATCTGATCATTATCCTACGCTACTTAGTATTGAAAACGTCGTTAACAAACACACTGATGGGGAAAATGAGAAGAATGAAACTTATTCTTTTGATGATACTAAAATTATTAAACTAATGAATGAACAAGATTGGCGTTTTCTGGACGAGATTGATGATGTGAATATAGCCTATGACGAAGTGCACAAAATTATAAATAATTTTTATAGTCAAAATAAATTTCTAAGTAATCATAAAAAAGAAATAAATAACAAAGCTAGAAAACCCTGGATACGCTCAAATATTATAAATAAAATAAACGAAAAAAACAATCTGTGGAAATCAATTGTCGCAAATAAAGCAAACAATTTGGGTTTAATAGACGAATATAGGAAACTGAAAACTGAAGTTAATAAATTAATAAACGAAGCCAAGCAAAGTCATTTTCAGAAGCTATTTGATGAGGGTCGTTCTGACTCTAAAAAAATGTGGGAAAATGTGAACAAAATTCTAGGCCGTCGAAAAATAAATATTGACGAGTCTTTAAATAAAGCCTTTCACAAAGTTGAAAGAAAAAAAGTAAGAAATGATTTTAACGTCAATTTTGCAAACCAGGTCCCAAAACTAAAAAAAACCTTCCAAAATCGCTTTGCCATCCTGAAGCAAAATAACGCACAATTAAACAATAGCTACACACACAAATTAAGGAAACTTCAGGAAAAGATTATAACGAATAAATCTAATACTAATACAATGGGAATATTTCACACGACTATTGACGATGTTTGTTCTATTCTAACAAATATGAAAAATAAAAACTCATGTGGCATTGATGGCTTCAAATTGAAACACTTCTTAAATAGCAAATTCAACTCTGCAATTTTGATTTCTAAACTCATAAACAAAATTATTGACACGGAAACATGGCCTCAACGTTTAAAATGCCAGATGCTGAGACCCATCTTCAAAAAAGGTTCCAAATCTGATATGAACAATTACCGTCCAATCTCACTGCTACCAACAATTAACAAGATAATTGAAAAGGTCTTTGCAGACAAAATTACTAAATTCCTTAATAAAAACTCGTCGTTGTCCGTTAGGCAATTTGGATTCAGAAGTAAAATGAGTACAAGTGACCCACTTAAAGCCATAAACGAGATAGTTTCTCAGGCATTAAATGACGGAAAACTGGCTGGTGGTATTTTAATTGACCTACAGAAAGCCTTCGATACGATCGACCACGATATTCTGTTTAGTAAATGTGACCGCATTGGGCTACGTGGAAAGATACTCCATATTCTGAAAAGCTACATGGGCGATCGCAAGGTATGCACCAGAATAAACCAGGAAAACAGTGACTTTCTAAATGTTAAACATGGGGTCCCCCAAGGTTCAGTCCTGGGTCCTTTACTTTTCCTTATCTACGTAAATGATATTGAGAGAATTGTTACAAATTGTGACATTTTTCTTTTCGCAGATGATATTTTCCTCCTTGCTTGTAATCATGAATATGATAAACTTTTGTCCATGTTGCAACATGATTTTGACTTAATAAACTCCTGGTTCATAACAAATGAAGTCTTCATCAGTGAAGAAAAAACAGTCTGTATGACTATCAAATCCCCGCACACTCCGAAGTTTTCTGTCAAAAACATTTTCCTTCACTCTAAATTCTGTACGACAAGGAACTGTGATACTACCTGCTTTAAAATTAAAAACGTAAGTGAAGCAACTTATTTAGGATTCCAAATCGACTCACAATGGACCTACAAAAGGCAGATCGGTAAAATTGCACAAAATTTACGTAAACTTATGCCTAGTCTCTATCACATCAGACACCTCCTTAACATAAAAAGCAAAAAAAATGATCTATTATTCTTGGGTTGAAAGCTTGATTAGATATGGTATTGAAATATATGGATTTGCTGCTAACTGCCACATAAATAGACTGCAAAAACTGCAAAACCGAATCGTAAAAATTCTTTTTAACGAAAATGGAAATTTAAAATCTAAACAAATATACAGGAAAACAAAAATACTCAAAATTAAACAACTTAGAGATTTCGTTGTAATTCTAAAAAAACTATTTTAACTGTGACCACAAATTAAGCTCAGCAATAAAGAATAATTATTTCAGGAAAACCACATATCGATATGAAGTGCCTTTTGCCAAGAACCAATATGGCAAACGAACAAACAAATATAAAATTCCTTCTATATTTAATGAAATCCCTATTGAATTACTCCAAATTGATGGGATAACTGAGATTAAAAATAAACTATTCGACTACTTCTTACTTAATCAAGAAATCGATTAAGCAATGCCCAGATAAACACACGGTATAATTAAAAAAAAAAAAAAAAATTTATTAATATAGTTGTATTTACATAGATATATACATAAATGTGGAATGTGCATTTAGTGATTATTATTATTATTATTTTTTGGTTTTGTTTTGTACTTAAACTGTTACATTGTGTTTATTTTTGTTTCTGATTCCTACTATGGATTTATGTTCAAAATAGTGCTTGTCAACAAATAATGTGTTCTATATTTACCTCCATATTATTGTTATCATGAGCCATATATTGTACCTGCCTTATACGGCACACACAAGTTCACCATGAACTTCGAGCCGTCGTAATAAACTTCTTACTTACTATTAAAAAAAAAAAAATTAACCCGATCAGAAATTTATGTAGAACTGAAAACGTGACATGAAAAACGACACAAAAATTACGCGTGCCACGCTTCTTAATTAATGGTTAAGATCACTGATGGATAATATTTCAACCAATACGACAACAGTTCGCGTCTTCAGGGGCGGATCCAGAGGGGGGGGGCGATGGGAGCGATCGCCCCTCCTAAGCGCCGGTGCACACGTGCGTTTTTTGGACGCTGCGGCGCCGCTGCGGTGACGCATCCAATCAATGCACACGTGCGTTTTATTAACGCCCGTTGACGCTGCGGTGCCGCTTCGGTGACGTATGGGCGCGTTCGGTTCCCTAACCTCGTGTACAAAAAAATATTGTTTGAAACCAATGAGACGATGTTGCTTTTTTCGCCTACCTCGTGAACAAAAAATATATTTTAAAACCAATGCGATGAATTTTGGTACATTAATGTACTAATTTAAGACGGACCAGGGGAAAATCCTTTGCAGATTAACTAAAAAATTCGGATAAGTTCTTTAATTACTTCCTAATGAGTCTTCATTCATTTCTGCAGCAACATTTCATATTTCAGGATAGTTCTTTACTCCCCCAATAAACAATTCCATGTCTATTTCTTCGAAATTGGACGCCATTTTCGGTAACGCTTTTGCGGTAAACGGCGAACGTGTGCACCGCTCAAGTCATCCAAGGTACTCAGAGAAGCAATTGCGTTTTTTTTAACGCTGCTTTGACGGGGGGAATTGCGGTGCAAAACGACCGCACGAGCGGCGGGCGGTAACGCAACGTCGACGCAGGTACGTGTGCAGGATCCAACAGATGGCACGTAAACCAAACCGCAAATGCGGTACCGCAGCGGCGACCGCAAATGCGGCGACCGCACGTGTGCACCGGCGGTAAAAGTGATCATCAGACACACGAGCTGATAATGTAGTATTATTGTTCAAAACTGTTTTCACTGATTACTACGTAAATTTGTTATTATTCCTTATACAGACAAAGGCATATGCTTACATGTTTTTTATTCGTCCACTTTCAATTTGCTTTCGTCCGTTGTTATACTATGGGCAATACAAAAAAGGACGAAACCAAAATGAAAGAGGACGAACGTTAAATAAAAGGACGAAACCAACGTAAAAAAATCTGTAAAAATTTTAATTCTTTACCCTACCTATTTCAGAAATATTTCTTAATTTTTCATGTAGCAGAATAGCTCGAGGACAAAAATCCACGACATGAAGAATTGAACAAGCAATGTAATCGAATACGAAATCTCTGAAAATAAGACGAATTTATTACGCTTGAATTTTAAATTTAAACTGGGATTGGTTGGCACAAAACGCTATCTTTTACTGGTAAAAAAAAAACAGTGAAGAAAAGACAGTGCATTACACGTTTTGCTTTCTCCCCCCCCCCCTCCTCCCCCCTTTCCCCGGCGTCCCCTAAAATTTGTGAACTGGGACCTGGTTGGTAAATTATGTTTTCGTCGCTACTCCCTAGTGATGCGAAATTGACCCTTCTAACATTTCATTCTGGATCCGCTTACTGCTTGGAGTACAGCTTTTATTATGGAACAAACTCCGCTCTTCTATAGATGGGTGATGTGGCTCCTTTTTTTTTCGTGTGTGGATCTTGAATTACCATCGCAACCACAAGAATTTTATCGCGTTGGCAGAGGTGTCATGGTAACAAAGCTACCTGGATTAGCTAAATTCGATATTGTTTGACCAAATGCTTTCAGCCTTCCAATCCGTCACAAGACGCCAAAGAATTCCTTCTGACGAAACAATTTTCCCAGTTGCTTCTGAACGCACACTCTTGACTGTTTTCGGTACGAGCCGGCAGAGCTAAAACCGACGCCACATTGGAATTTCAGATGATTTCCAGCTTCCAGCTGCGAGAATGCAAAGGCGAGTCGTTGCATAAAGCCCAAACTCCACTTTTTCCAGCTAGCGAGTATCGCGAGACTAAAGCTGCAAAGCGTGGCCTAGCGCAGCAAACTCCATATTGCTTCCATTGGCAACGACACCTTTGCCCTCGTAATTAAGGGCGCGTTAACCCCAACTCCATTTACGCGAAACCACAAGCAAGCAAGCCATGCTACACGGACTAGCGTGCCGTTTTCCTCGCCGACCCTCCCGGCTAGCTCTTGGTACTCGCTACTCAAATTCCATTCAAGCGAGCATTCAATCCACTTGGCTACACTGCGGTACACTAGCGTGATTCTGATTGGCTCTGAGTGGCTCTAAAATGAATGCATATTTTTGCTCATAGCTAATTACTGCAAGACTTTCAGATTCATACAATAGCATTTTCGGGATTAGTGGATTATTGTCTAGTTTTTCATAACGAACGCAAGTTTCCCAATTTTTGTGAGAAATGAACGATCGTTTCTAGTGGTGATTTAAGCCCAAACTCCACTTACGCGAGACCAGCCAGCTAGCGAGTATCGCGAGACCAAAGCTGCAAAGCGTGGCCTAGCGCAGCAAACTCCATATACGCGATACGCGAGCTACAACGTCTCGCCAAAGCAAGCGAAGCCGTCTCGCGCGCTTCTATTCGGCCCAGAATCTTTCGGCTAGCGAGGCCATCTCGCTCGGCTCGCTCTGCTGGCAGCCAATCAGGAAGAGGGAGTTGATGACGTTTCACGCAAGATTGCGCCATAAACAAGCCGTCGTGTATCCCCGTTCGTCACTTAGTTTAGCTAAATATTTTAATTGTTAGACAAACAAAATGAATCGGCACTTAGAGAGGAATGCATTTAATAATCGGGGCCATGAAATGGCAGGCAGACTAGGTTCAAATCGCGCTTTTGTTCATTTCTCACAAAAGTTGGGAAACTTGCGTTCGTTATGAAAAACTAAAGAATAATTCACTAATCCCGAAAATGCTATTGTATGAATCTGAAAGTCTTGCAGTAATTAGCTATGAGCAAAAATATGTATTCATTTTAGAGCCAATCAGAGTCACGCTAGTGAACCGCAGTGTAGCCAAGTGGCTTGAATGCTCACTTGAATGGAATTTGAGTAGCGAGTAGCAAGAGCTAGCCGGGAGGGTCGGCGAGGAAAACGGCACGCTAGTCCGTGTAGCGTGGCTTGCTTGCTTGTGGTCTCGCGTAAATGGAGTTGGGGTAACGCCCCCTTAATCGCGAGGGCGAAGGTGTCGTTGCCAATGGTAGCAAAGATCCTTGGATCAGCTAAATCCGACATCGTTTGAGTAAATGCTTGCAGTCTTACATTCCGTGACAATAAGATAAAGAATTCCTCATGACGAAACAATTTTCCCAGTCGCTTCTTAACTCACATTATTGACTGTTTTCGTTACCAGCCGGCAGAACTAAAACCATCGCCATGTTGGAATTTCATTTGATTTCTATCTTCTAGCTTCGAGAGTGCTAAGGCGAGTCGATGTGTAAAGGCGCTTTTATCCAGTCGTCGTTGCATCGTCAAAGCGTTATCTAGTCATCGTACTTATACACGTTTTTCACAAAAAATAAAGCATCTTGCCCTATTTTACCGCTAATTTAGTTTGTTTAACGATTTTCGCGTTTTTCCATGCTGGTTAAATAGCCGGAAATAGTCGGCCGCTCTACTTATTTTAAAACTATGATTTCACCTCTCAAGACTATTACCAGGAGTGGCATAAATGGGTCCTATATCCGACGTTGGATTGTCCACGATAATACTCTACAATATGTTTTATGTCTTGTTGTAGGTCGCGACCCGAAGCGGCAAATTGACGAACAAGTGGTCGTAATTTCTTTCGCAGATAGCCTACGTTATAATGATCCACCCAAAACCTAAACTGGTAAAAGAGAAGCCGCCAAGTTTCCAAAAAGGGGTCGGCCTTTGAAAGTAGTGATATAATTCAACCAGAAAAAGGCCGCCAACCGACTAACAGTTCGAAAGTTCAATGAAAACTAGAAAATAGCTACTCGCGGTAGCAATTTTCAAGTTTTCATTTAACGTCCAAAGTATTATTCGGTGCAATTGACTTGGTTAATAGGATTAAACTTGGCGGCCTTTTCCTGGTTGAATGACATCACTACTGTCGAAGGACGACCCTTTTTTGGAAACTTGGTGGCTTCTCTTTTACCAGTCTTGGTTTTGGGTGGATATTTCATTTATTTATTTATTTATTTGAATATTGGTTCAACAGGCTTTACGCCTCATGACAGACTCAAAGAGAGTTGCATAGATTTACAAAAAAAAAACAAAAAAAAAACCACTTCAAAACATTTTTTTTTTCCAAAGAGAAAATAAACAGAATGGATTAAACTTGTGACTATTACAAAAGGATGGAAAATAATAATAACAAATGCGCTTTTTACACTCTGTTCTGGCTCTGGAAACACAAAATGTTGCGTTATACAGTTTTAATTGCTACTGACGGAATGGAAATGCATACATGTCTGATCAATTCAGGTGAAAAAATTTTTCCCTTGTATCAAAAATGTAATACTATACTTTGTCTGAATTGTTCAAGAGTTGGAATTTCAAATTTAACACACAGATTTTCGTAGGAATAATCATCTCTTATTAAGTCCGGATTTAAACCAAATGAATCTAACTAAATTTCTCTGAATTCTACGATTACGTATTGCTGTCTGGGGTTCCAGACTATACGTACATAAGAAACTAAACTTCGGACAATTGCTGGTGATGATGGCTTGGTGTCACTAACAAGCATAAGGTTAATTTCAGGCAGGAAGCCGCACGTTTTAAATGCTTTTTTTTCTCACGATGTTACGAACGTGATTACGAAATAAACCTGTTTAAACCAATTATATTGAGAGTCGATTAGTTTTTCTTGCAAATACAGCGATCGATATGGCGACTAATTGTCTAATTGCGTCTATTAATTTTCTGGTTCATAATTTTTTACATTTGCCAGTGCCCAATTAGCCGTTACATCAGCCAAATTGCCATGATTTGGTTTATTTGTACGTGCATGCTTCAGAAGCTTAAGTTTGTTGAATCCCATTTTTGAGCACACTGGCTAACAAACACTGATTTTTGTTCGCTTCGCTCACTCAATCAGCGCATCCCCCTCCAGATGCTCCTCCGAGGTTAATGTTGATTACACAATGAATCTGGAATTGCTCAATTAATCTCATCTGCTTGGCTGATCGTCTACTTAACCGCGTCACACTAGCATGTGTCCAGAGTAAACAGCAAACTTGCCACATTACGAAGACATACTTCTTTTTTTTTTAATTCCTTTTTTTCTTATTCAATGCTCACGTTATGCATTTTGTTCCCAACTCTTCTTGCAACAAAAGACTCCCAATCTCTTAGTGAGATGCCTCTTTGCAGCAACAATGTATTCTTACACTTAAGTAATGAAACTATGCGCTAATAACACTTAAGAATGTTATAATGGACTGTTGGAAGACAATACAAACACTGGTTAATGATGATATACATGCAGGGCCCCCACATTAAAGTTAGGGGCCTGGGACTAACAACAACAGCGGGTCACCCTCCCTCTGTTGTTGCTTAACGGGTTGGTTCATTCATTAATCACTGCTGCTTATGTTTGAAGGCTTCCCTGCCTAACTAGCTGACAGGGTTGCACTACAGTGCTCCTGTTCCGTACTCGTTGCTGTTGTGTGAGGTCGTTTATCGGGTGCACCTTGCATTTTGTCAGCCACGCTGGAGCTCTTGACATTTGCCGGCGTCTCGGAACTTTCACCAGAACTCTCAACACCACTTTAGCTTATCATGAAATCATCGTTTAATTCAGGCCTAAATGTTGGAAAAAGGGCCTGGGTTATACCGATTTTTAAAAAGGGTAACGCAGCTAACCCAATAAATTATCGCCCTTTTTCACTAACCTGTGTTCCATGCAGAATATTTAAACGAGATCATATTCTTGAATTTCTTTACAATTATGATCTAATATCGTATGACCAATACGGATTCTTACCTGGTAGATCGACCACATTGCAGCTCTTAAACTGTCTGAGTGACTGGTCCAGGTTCATTGAGAGTGGCACTCCCAGTTGATGTTATTTGTATTCAGTACCTTCCTAATCGACCGAACAGAGCGAACAGAACGCATCACTGTTAGAGACAGTTTGGCTCCAAATTTGACGTCGCGCGTGCGCAGTGATGTTGCATCAGCCGTTCAGTACCTTCCGAAACTGCAATCACAGCTCAGCAAAATCAACAAGCTCAACAGAGCACTCGTTACGTCATAACTTTAAGGTGACCAGACGTGGCTAATTGATTGGACCAGCTAGGCTAATGGATGTAACCATGCGCGAGCAATGCCAAATTGCAAACCATCTCGGGGAGGTGGTTTGGAGTGGTAGCCAGTGGTGGAGCTTTTGAGCATGCGTGAGGAACCAGAAATGGATTCATCGCTGACGCCACATCAACACGTCTATATATAGTAGGGAATGAGCTGAACTGTCACCAACAGTGGTGCGTTTGATTCGTTCTGTTCGGTGCTTTAGGAAGTTACTGCTGGATTTCTCTAAAGCATTCGATTCTGTCGTTCATTCTAAATTACTAATGAAGCTTCTAAATCACGGTTTTTGCGGGTCCTATTCATAGATGAATTTCCAATTTCTTACCGGAAAGAACCCAGTCTGTCTGTATTGGCTCCTCAAGCTCTCATGAAATCCCAGTGACCAGCGGCATTCCCCAGGGCTCTGTACTGGGCCCTCTCCTTTTTCTTCTCTTTATTTCGGATTTAAAGTTTTCTGAGGATGGCGTTAGTCTTCCTAAATTTGCTGATAACGTTAAAATTTATAATACACAACAAATTCAGTTGGACCGAAACCAAAACCAGTCAACATTGAATTCGCTGTAGGATTGGTCATCAAGATGGCAACTACTGATCAACTACTCTAAAATGTTTTACTCTTCCATTGGGCTGGATTGATAGGTCAGTTTTTTATTCTTTAAATAACGAAATATTAGTATGTCTTCAAAATGCAATGGATCTCGAGGTTCATTTCGCATCAAACCAGAAGTTCTCTTCTCATTGTAGTGCGATTACAGCCAGGGCGAAGCGTGTTGGCAGTATGATTTGACGCTCCTTTTTATCTGGTGATCGTTCTACCATAACTCATGCCTTTAAGGTATACGAAGGGCCAATTGTTGAGTACGCGAGTCAGGTCTGGTCTCCACATTTGATTAAGGACATTACTTTGTTGGAATCTGTTCAGCTTTCTTTTACCAAGCGTCTCCCTGGTTTTAAACTTATACCCTACAAACAGCGACTGACCATTCTGGGTCTTGAATCACTCGAACTGAGACGTCTTAAAGCCAACCTCTGCCTGACTTTCACTATACTACGAGCTTTTGTTGACTTCGATACAAATAAGTTGTTTTCGGTTAGAGGAAACAGCCACACTCGGGGCCACTTTTTGAAACTGGGGAGGTACGGCGAGACTGCACAAAATTCTTCTTGTCTAATCATGCCGTCAAACCATGGAACGACCTGCCGTCCGAGTTAGTTGGGTCGTCGAGCCTAAAACATTTTAGGGTCGGGCTGATATAGGTTGACTTAACCAGATTTCTTAGATGTTTTTAGATGGTTTTTTTTAGTGAAATCCTGTGTTCTTATTACTGTTTAATCTTGAACCCAAATTTACCCTGCACACTGTGCTTAGCTTTTGTATATGGTATTTTGTTATTGTCTGTGTTTTTCTCTTTTGGGGGCATGTGTTTGCGGATGATCATGGTAATCCCTTACGGTATTACCCTTTGCCGTCTATCGACGATAAATATCTTATCTTATCTTTCTCTTATACAAATTGCGATGTTCTTAATTTTAGTTATAAGTTATTAAATAAATGTGAGAACTTGATGTTGCATTTTTAATTTGTTGGAAGTCATTGTCTGATAACGTATTATCATTATTTGCTGTCATGCGCGTAATGGTGTGTTGCGTCTGCGCAAAAGGTACCACTTACGTCATAAACCCACTTTGAGCGTCTCAATGAGGGCAGTTAGCGTCAGTCTTCGACGGTAGACGTCTGGTCTTTGCGCTTCACTGAGGGCCCGAGTGCGGCTCTCTTTGCGGGGTGTGGTCATGTCGCCCCCACACTCTAATTCCGTCGTTAATTTGTAATAGTCTAGTTTGTGTTTTCAGTCGCAAAGCTACTTGGACTTGGGGCCCGTTTACGCAGTGACTCGCCTTTGCATTCTCGCAGCTAGAACTCAATCGCGATGGCAAAGGTGACATTGCCATGGTAACAACGCTAAATGGATTAGCTAAATCCGACATCGTTTGAGTAAATACTTGCAGTCTTATAATCCGTGCCAGTAACATAAAGAATTCCTCATGACGGAACAATTTTCCCAAACGCTTCTGAACGTTATTTGCTGTTTTCGTTGCGAGGCGGCAGACATAAAACCGCCGCCATGTTGGAATTTGAGGTGATTGCTAGCTTCTAGCTGCGAGAATGCAAAAGTGAGTGGTTGCTGAACGTGCCCTTACTCATTTTGCCACTACCCTTTCTGTCCAAAAAGGAAAGCCTCTTCAAAGGACAATGTCAAATGTAAGTTGAATATTATTCGAAGTTGAGAAACTGATGCTAACTGGTACATTTTTAATATAATGAAATGGTATTTCGAGTCTAAAACGTTTAACTAGCGAACTCATTGATGCAAATAATGTTTGCGAGCTGTTTTGAATGGACGATGCTCAATTATATCTGAACCAAAGGAGCGTGCAGCAGGACTGAGCAGTAGTTTCTGAGTTGTATTTTAGCATTTGTCACTGGAAATCATATCTGGATTCGAGATTAGAAATAAGCTTGTCTATTTCTAAGGTGCATGGTATACTATATGGTTGAAGTGTAGGCTATTCAAAATTACACAGTAGAAGTCATTTTTATTTTTACCCAAAATAATGAGTGTTTCAAATTGTTTGCTAACAGTGCAGAGTTTTTGTAATATTCAACAATGACTTGCGTCTTAACGTTAACACCAGAATTTATAAAAGCATAACGATGTTTAATTTATCCACCCAAAACCAAAACTGGTAGAAAACCCCGCCAAGTTTACAAAAACGGTCGGCCTTTGAAGGTAGTGATATCATTCCACCAAGGAAAGGCCGCCAAGGTTAATCCTATTAGCCAAGTTAATCGCACATACTAATAGTTCGAAAGTTAAATGAAAACTAGAAGATTGCTACTGGTGGTAGCAATCTTCAAGTTTTCAGTAAAAGTCCAAAGTATTATTCGATGCCATTAACTTGGCTAGAAGGATTAACCTTGGCGGCCTTTCCCTGGTGGAATGATATCACTACCTTCAAAGGCCGACCGTTTTTGGAAACTTGGCGGGTTTTTCTACCAGTTTTGGTTTTGGGTGGATATTACAACTTTCATAGGACTGTGAACGCACATAAGGTTACACCGTCTGTTTAAGATGCTTCAATCCCATTTTTGCACACACTGGCTAACAATCCCTGATTTCGTTCGCTTTGCTCACTCAATCAGCGTATCCCCATTCAGTTGTTTTGTTTATCCCTGCACCTTCCCCTTAATTTTTCATGATTTCGTTCACATTTAGTCATGCAGAAACCCCCAAAGGTCGCTGTTACTAAAACAGCAGAACGCGAAGCATTTTATTTTTGGGTTATTAACAAAAAAACCCATTAGCTTGCGTATGCTCGTATTGTTGCGTAACCATCATCTAACGCGCATCCCTTTATTCTTACGCAATCCACGGCAACGTTAATGTTTCTTTATTTTGTCCTTCGTTACGGTTCAGTTTTTAGTTCTTCCAGGCTTTTACAATAAATCTAAGGACCAGTCTTGATCGTTTAAGCCATTGTTGCCTCCTGACTCCTACAACCCCCAAACCAACAAATGGCCCATCCTCAGATCACCATGCATCCGTGTGCAAAAGTTCAGGTACGTAGGCTTTCTCAATATTGCGCTAGCCACGAGCAAAAAGTCTATGGGATTTAACATGAGAAAAATCTTATTAGCTAGCTAGACAGTAACATAAAAACACCGTTATTGACGCATCTTTTTCTCTATGATTGGTGGACACTCACCCTTTAAATTTTAGTTTTTCCTAATCTCTGACCCTTCCCCTTACATTTTCCACAATTTGAAACATTTCTGTCGCATTGGGATTTATCCTCAACATGCCAAATTAAGCTTTCAGTTGCTTTCAGTTAACAAACACATGTCTGCTAGTGAGCCGCCTTTTTATCATTAACAATCAATTTTTTAACAATCGGATGTCTACAATGGGATGATCTACTGTTACTTGGCACCGACACACTAGCGGGTGTCTAGATCAAGAAATGGCTTTCAGCCATCAGAAAACTAATGTAATACCAAAAATACCGGTGGGTACCAAAAACCTCGCAGTTGCTGAACTCTTGCGTTTTTTTCGGACGTGTAAAACTAGACAGTTTAAAGATAGAAGACTTCAGGAAACCAAACGCATGGTAGTAAACGCAGCACTTGAATTTATAACTCAGGTTGCAATTTTTCCAATGCCATATGAGAAAAACAGTAACTGCGGAAACTGACAAAAGCACGAGCATTAGCAATATCACTTCACTGGAGTTAAAGAGCATATGTAAATATTACAGCTTATACCTAGCATTATACTTGAATATTAATAAATTTATTTAATTATTTATCTACATTGTTCCTCATTTTTAGTTATCTCAAAGTATAGTTTTAGTTTTAGTTTTAGGTACCTCAAAGTGTATTATTTCCAAGGTTTGTGAAGTAATGATGTTGGTTGATTTCAGCTAGTTTAAGCGTTATCAATCATTCCCTTAAACAGTAACAGCCACGGCCTGATAAAGTGTTTAAGGTTAATTCACTCAAACATAAAAATTGTGGGAAAGCACAGTAAGCTAGTAAACCTCCCCACAGCTGGATTGAAGTTGTTGTTTGTTGGGTTGGGAGTATAAAAAAATTCACAATACGCACAAATCGAGTACATTACTCAACGTCATCAAAGCTCACAATTCTGAACAATTTTCTTTAGGCCGTGCGGGGTCCTTGAGTAACCGGACAGCGGGTACAGCGGGTCCACCTGACCCACCTGTTGTGGGGGCCTTGTATGCAGGTTTTTACATACGGTGCTAAATACGTGTGAAACTTTCGATCCGTGGTGTCGTTAGCCCAGGCACGTGCCAATTCCAGGCAGCAGCGTTGAAACCAGCATGAAGTATTTAATTTCTTTAAGCCAAGGCCGACTGAAGTAGAAACCGCCCTTTTTGTTTCCCAGCTCAACGCCATTACTCGCTCAAGCCGGGTGAGAACTGTCTCTAAGGGTGCGTTTACGCCACGGCTTGACTTTGCATTCTCGCACTTAGAAGCTGGCAATCATCTAAAATTCCAACATGGTGGCAGTTTTAGCTCTGACGGTTGGCAACGAAGACAGTCAATAATGTGAGTTCAGAGCGACTGGAAGAATTGTTTCGTCACGGATTATAAGGCTGCAATGCATTTACGCAAACGATATCGGATTTAGCTGACCCAGGTAGCATTATTACCACGGCATCGACGCCTTTGCCATCGCGATTAAATTCTAGCCTGCAAGAATGCGAAGGCGAGTCGTTGCGTACAGGTCTTTAACGTCGTTTAGGAAAAATCGTATTAAAAACCAAAACTGGTAAAAGGGACTGCCAAGTTCCGAATGGTACGGCCCTTCAAAGGAGTGATATCGACATACCAAAACATTCGCCGAGTTAATCGCTCCGATTAATAGTACGAAGGTGAAATGAAAACTTGAACATTGCTACCGAAAGTAGCAATGTTCAAATTTACATTTAACGTCCAAAGTATTATTCGGTGCGATTAACTTGGCGAATTTTTGGTGTGTTGATATCACTCCTTTGAAGGGCCGAACCATTAGGAACTGGGCGGTCCCTTTTACCAGTTTTGGTGTTTGATGTGATATCACTTCTTTTTCTAAAATTGTGTAACTCAACTCGCCTGCAGATGTGTAATAAAGATGTGTAATAACATTAACGTCGTTTAGGACAAATAAGATTCTGGCAGTGTTAAATCAACTGGCATGAAGCCGGGTAGAAAAATACATTTTTTAATCCCAGACGCCCTTGTGACAAGCGTGTGGAATATGAATCTAGAGGTACGTACTCCCACGTCATATGAACGAGTATGCATTTATAATCTCCTGCTAGCACCTAACAAAATTAATTTTTGTCCTGATGTTGTCAAAAGTTTGGTTCTTTTGAACGCTGCGTTAGAAATAACATCTTTCGATTTACTTTATGGCCGTTAGAGGAAAAGAATTAGATAATTCGACGATAGAGTGCCATCTATTCGCAGATGAGAATAGAGCTCCGCAGGGGATACCATACGACATTTTCATTATTAGGAATACAAAATAGACCAAGGATTTCATGAATGTGTACTTTTGTGAACTCTTAGCTTTGGACCATAACAAAGGCATCGTTTGTACAGAATATATTGTAATGAATAAATCGGCCATGACCTAGATTCGATTCAGCATCAGAGACTGCTTAAATCTCTAGGCCAACCGATTTCAGAACAGCTCAGCTCAGCTCAGCTCGGTATCTCTAAAGATTTAAGCAGTCTTTGGCTATTGCCAAGCCTGTTAATAGCCTAATAAGGAGACTAACAGGCTTGGCAAAGTTACAGCCTCCCCCCCCCCGAAATGCTTTAATTAAGGTCAGAAATCGTGAACTATCATAGTAACAACCCCCCCCCCACTCCCGTGGAGGGTGGTGTAACTAGGAACTAGGTTATTTCACGATTTCTGATCCCTAAAGCATTAGAGATCGTAATTTGACAGCTAGAAATTGACTAACAGCTTCATTCAAGGATATCGTTGTTTTATCCCCTAAAATGGTGGTTTTTCTTCACCAAATTTAACTAAACGCTTCTTACATAAAGCAAACTAAATAAACTAGTAAGCTAAAAAACTTGAATTCCTGAAAAATTTAGAATAAAGGGATTGCTTTAATGCTAAATCGTACCCAGATCACGTACGTGACTGATCGCATAAACTCCGAATATTTTGCGATGGAGTTAGGCTCAAACACCACTATCTCATAACACAAGTAAATAAGAATAAAGCCTAATAAAATTGCACAAATAAACACAATGGTCGCACGTCTATTCGGGATTCAT
The DNA here is from genome assembly GCA_023313725.1 of Lithobius niger. Lineage (NCBI taxonomy): Eukaryota > Metazoa > Arthropoda > Chilopoda > Lithobiomorpha > Lithobiidae > Lithobius > Lithobius niger. The sequence continues at coordinate 41,599 of JAHWFP010048949.1, read as the reverse complement.
TTCATCCCGTTGTCAAGTGCTCTAAAAAGTGAGGAAAAATCATATGTCAAAATTTCCTCACGTTTTAGAGCACTTGATAACGGGATGAACTGAATCCCGAAACGTTGTATGACCATTGTGTTTATTTGTGCAATTTTAGTAGGCTTTATTCTTTTTAAATCCTCCTATTGCTTTCGGTTTCGATATTGACAGAAGTAAAATTCGAAAAATGAATTATAACTTTGTAACGGGCCTTGTCCCCTGCCCCCACTCTTTTATCGGATTAATTTTAACGCGGTATTTACGGCATTTTCAAAAATCTTTGTAACTGAGATGCACTTTGCGCTACAAAAATTCGCCAACTAGGGTGCTGCTATCTGCATACACTGGAACAAGGCTTTAAGTGTTCGACACTCTTTGTGCCTAACGGAATCCTTTATGCACTACTGATACTACCAAGAGTTAAGTTACGTATATTAGGCACATGAATGAGTTGTGATGATTACAATTACTTGGCCGAGCGAGATGTCTTAATACATTAGTTTACTTTCTAAATTCTCACTTTCACCTTTCGCAGCGAGACTTCTCGCTAGTCAACCCCAGTTGTTTTATTTTTTTTTTATTTAAGATCAGTTTCCAGTTTCTATTAAATTAATACGGCAATACACACCAAATTAAATACATCATAAACAGCAACACGGACAAAGAACAAAGTGCAACAGTAATTTAAAAAATGCTACAACATTATTATCATTTCACGATATTTCCAAAATTTGCTATTCTCGTCTAAAGAACAGCTTCCTGACGCTGTTCGAAATTTAAAAAAAATTTGAAAATTCGAAAAAATAATAAACCTGTTTAAACCAATTATAGTGAGAGTCGATTAGTTTTCCCGCGATCGATATGGCTACTAAAATTGTCTAACATGTGTGAATAATTACCCCTCCTAAGAATACAATCCAAACAACCAAATGATTTCTTGGCCGTGGTTCCATGACGCGTATGCAACCATAAAACCAGTGGTCGCTTGCATTTCTAGCTTTTTTGCCTCAACCCCACCCCCCCATACATGTTTTGATCAACTGCGTCGGATGGCATGGCGGCGCACACCTCTCAATTAAAGACGAGCCCACTACGATTCTTCAATCGGTTTCATTTTAAACTGTAAGTTTAATTAGAACACTAGTGAACTGAATCAACATTAAAAATATTCAGCATCGTTTGGCAGTTTTATGATACGGGAGGCTTCTAAACCGTTTAATCTCGGCGTTTCGCACATTTCATTTATACGACTGCGATATAGCCATATAGCACGACTGATAAGGATGAAATATCTAGATAACACAGTCATTGCCCAAAAGTAGTTTTATGAATTTGATTCCCTTTCCCCTCCCTTGACAAAAAAAAAAAAAAAAAACAAATGTCATACAGTAGAAGTTGTTTTAAATATTTCTCCTTCCCCCACCCTCCCGTAAAAAGTACTACGCAGTAAAGTCATGAAAGATTGTCCAAACAAGTAGCTCAAGCCTACGTTGATTTCGCGCGTGCCGGCATTAGACTATACAACTTTGTTATCCAGTTCGTACGTATGAGATCAGTGCCTACGTCAGTGGTCTGTAGAATAGAATTGATCAAGTTGCCAGTCATTGGTCGGTTGGTGGTGACGTCCGCCGCTGACGAAGGCAAATAGTTTCCAGTCATTGGTCGTGGATGGATGACGTCAGTCGGCTGAAGAAAAAAAAAACGAACGCCATTCGTTTGCAACAGACAAAAAACTTTGATGGTTTCTAGTGGACGATTTCCCCGACGGAATCGATCCATTTTCGAACTTAGACCTAGAAATGTGCCATAGAATATGTGTGCAAAATTTGACAGACATCCGATAATTCGTTAAAACGCTATAGCGCGAACACACAGACAGACACCCAGACAGACAAACAGACAGACAGACTGACAGACCGTTCGCATAAGAGTCTAATCGACTCTAATAATGACCAACTCGATCGTGTTGATGCCAACGAATGGCGAAAGTACGCGGCAAGCAACACAAAGGAAAAGCCCGAACATATTTTGGTTTCGTTTGGCTATAGTTCGTTTATGCTTAGCTCATGTTTGCTACTTTCAAAGAATTTTGCTATTGCTTTCAACGATTTACTGATTCCTAGGTGGACCCACGAACAATCCAACTCTTAATTTGTTGCCACTGATTGTTCCTCTTTATCAGTGAAAAAAAATATGAAACAATAGCCGGCCAAGAGAGGCCATTGGTATTCGGACAGCTCGACGATAAAATAGTAACGTGCTGTCAAACGTGGCAGTGTCAAGGTGCTACGTTATTTAAAAGGAAATAAACTTACCAGACGGAAAGCTTTATGCATTTTCACAACCCCCCTACTATCCCCGCCCAGTTTTCCCCGGAAGCTCTCTGTTCAACCACTAAAAAGGAAGACAGGTTATCAAACAAGTAAAACATCTGGAGGTGGATGTTTATTGTTTGAGTTCATATTTTAATTCACACTCTGTTCCAACTGGTATCTGACTTTTGGTCTTACTGTTTTATTGGCTTTTTGGGAGTGTGTCCGTCGGTAATTGGTTAGGATTAAGAGTGATTATCACGGGAGGGTGCCGTCTAACCTCTAATATATAAACAAATTCGTAATAAGGATCCAGACACACGCTAGTGTGTAGCACCCAAGTTAGGCAACAAACATCACATCGATTCAATTGTCGAGGACGTATACCATTGTAGCGCGACGCCATAGCGAAGGGTCTCACATCCTGAATCATAGTTGGCACATGTCAGGTACTAGGGAAAAAATAATAATGCGGTACAAAAGCTTAAATTGTGGCAAAATGGGGAGCAATGACCTACCTGACAAAAATTAACTCGTGTAGGAAGGTTAGCTAAGGGGCTTTCAATGCAAAAGATGACTCTCAATAACATTGTACATGTGTTACTATCTAGCTAGCTACTAGATATTTCTAGACTCTAGTCCTCTCATCACCATGTTAATGTTAATTCCCATGGGTGACTATTCACAGATACCGAGATAACGAGAAAGCTTCCAGCTATGAAATGGACGAATGGCTGCCGTACGATACGAACTGCATACCTTTTCTGATTTACAGCCTTGGTGTGTAACGGGAATGGCGTGGGAGGGCGCGTAAGTACGAAAGTATTGTTATAATCATTGTTAGTATTGTAGGTATCGTCTCTGATTGGATGGCCAAAGTGCGGACAATGACAACGTGTGTACTGATTTGATTTGATTTGATTTATTCATACGAGAGCTCTACATGGGCTTAATCCCTTGCGCTCTACTCTACGATCTAACCTATTAACAAAAGTCCATGGCTTGCTTCTCAACCTCCACCTAGCTGCAACCACACACCACACCCCATTCAGTACCACACCAAAACACCATGTGTCCACCATCACCTTCTCCCCACAAATACACGTTGTAGCAAGCAACACTAGCCGCACCCCGTACTGACGTGCGTATCTAGATACACGCTAGTGTATCCTCACAAATCTAAACAACGCTGCAAAAAAATTATGTCCTCGTCCAATTCACGAAAAACAAACAAACAAAGTGGTAAAGAGGCCACCAAGTTGAGACTGGTTCAGCCTCACAAAGGAGTGTTATGAACTAAATAAAAAAAAAATTAAAACAAAACCAAAAACTGATAAAGAGGCGACTAAGTTGAGAAAGGTCCAGCCTCTCAAAGAAGTGATATGAAATTAAAATATTGGAAAAATGGCCACTGAAGCTACTGTTAACGTAGCACTTTGTTACACAACTATTCAATGAAAATATTCAATGAAAAATTCAGTTAACAAAATCGTTGTGCTATCAAAATTATGTATGGTTTCAAAGACAAAGTAAACCCATCTACAAAAGCAAAGAGAAAAAAACGTACCGTATTAAGAGCAAAAGAAAAAAAATCACTTGCAATTTTAAGATCGGTAAGGTAAGCTTTTTAATCCAGGCGTAAACATACAAATTAAAGATTTAACTGCAAGCTTTTAAAATCTTCACGCGTACAGCATGGACGCCCAGAACGCAAGCAACGCTCCAGCATTATGCATCGGCATCCAACTGTAATAGCATTAAAAACATAGTACAATTATAAGTAGCTCATTAAGCATACTTTTAAGCCCTTCCTTATAGTGGCATAGAATAATTTTAGTATTTGAAAAATGCAGTTGTACAAAAAAAATGCTTGTGCATAACATAAAAATACGGGTGGAAAGGCCATTCACCCTAATGTTTACTTTCCTTTTCATAGAAGAATGGTACGAATTTATAAATTCACGCTAATCAGTCAGGGTAGGTACTACGGTTAACTACACTGACGAACGGCCAGTAATGTACATGTAGCTGTTACCTTTACCCATAATGCATACAGTAGCTGTTCCAGCTGTAAAATCATTGCACATAATAAACAGGACTAACCGGAAACTACAGCACAATACGGTTTTGGTATACACGCTGTATAGTCCGTCTGTTTTTGGTCACAAATGATTCTGTTTATGTGCCTTTTACTAAAGCTGCCAGGTTCGCTTTTGATGCCGTCACAATTGATACTGTGCAGAATGGCAATCGATGTTGTGCAGAATGCTGACGTGTTGTTTGTGTTCTGGGTGTGCTTGCAGCATGCACGTACCATTTTGAAAACTTCCAGTAAAAATGAAATATCTCTTGCTTCCTATGCCTGGATTAAAAAGCTTACAGTACAATCTTAATATTACAAAATTGCTTTTCGTTTTTAGTAAATCATCTGATTGGTTGGCTTGAGCTAGCTGCATGGTAGTACGCACTGAAAACGTGGATTTTTAGTGTTAAACGGTTCTCAATAGCCATCGTTTCTGAGAAAAGGGGCACTCGGATTGAACGAGCATAGTGAGAGATTTACGCACTTTGCAAACCTCTCAAACGTAACACATACTCGTTTACAATACGAGCTGCGCAAATTTTTAGCAATTAAGAATGAATTATCAGAAGCTGCTCAAATTCTTACTACCCTACGTCGTGAAACTTAGCACTTGTGTTGCTACGATGATGCTTGATAAAACTTCTGATGCTTTGGCAACAAGTAAACTATGTAAAGCATTAATCAACTCCAGTGGAGTGGGCGAAGCAAACGACATGGTTGGTATCTTCTTAAGGGAATGCATTTATTTTTCGTCCAAATACGAGTAGGCCAACAGAACGGGAAAAAAAGGTTACGTGAATGCTGAACGGTTAAAAATAGAGTAAGTGATTTTACCTTATTACTGCACCGAGGTCAGTGGCGTAACTAGTGGGGGGGGGGGGGGGGCAGGCAAAGCGGCGAGTCGCCTCCTCTGTAAGATTTTGACGGCTTATTCA
>JAHWFP010048949.1:2110-18966 GCA_023313725.1 Lithobius niger | reverse complement strand
ATCTAAAATCTTAAAAGTGACATTTCAGACAGTATCTCGTCCAAGTTTTCCAGATTTTCAATCTTAAGAGTAACATTTGGGCGAACGTCTCGTCCAGGTTCTCCAGAACTTCAATCTTTTACTAACATTTGAGCTGTCGTCGAACCAGGGACTTCAACATCTGCAATTAGTGACGTGGAAACATCACCTTACATATACTTGAAATATCTACAACCTTGGTTTTATTGAAGACCCCCATCTTGCCCTGGGATTCGAAGCATATGTGTTTGAGATCTTGTGTGAAATTTACAGCGTCATTTTATCCTGGCCTCTGCATGTTTAATCTGCGAGTGACAGCGCAACGATCAACGAGTCCACAGGAACCAGCATCCACAATCTTAGGGTCATATCAGATGCCATCCTAGCTCATTGCAATCTATGATCGCTGATCTCAACCACCGATAATCCTACGTGAAACATCAAAGGTCAGCCAGAAGTAACCAACGACGTGGTTTGTCGCGAGAAACATGAATCTATCTAGGTGGTTTCTGTTCCTGTTTTGTGCCACTTATTGTGGAGTTGAATCCTTCCACAAAGATAAAACGGGACCGATCAAAATTAAGTTCAATGTTCCACCAAACCCACTTATTTACGTAAAGGGACCGACAGCTGTCTTGACTTTCGCAGCCGTCATAGGTGTGATTTTAAAACTCAGTCAATTTCGAAACGATTTGGAAAACGAGTACGGCCGGCGTCGTCGATCGTACCGAACCAAGATTTCGTCTGTTACTGCCGATGTTTTGCGGGTGAGAAATTTTACTGTTATTTCCCACTAAAATTCCAGGTTATGTTGAATTTGTAACTCTCACTCCAAGATGAAAGGTCGTAGCTTTATGTTTGCATTTAACTCACTAATTGAGCTAGTGTGTTTGTTTCTAATTATTAACATGAGTCATAAAGAATTCCAGTAAGATCGAGTAGCAACTTTTAGACTGGTTTCTAAGTCTGATGCAGATTTTTTAACGGATTACACAGTTCATCTTTTTGACCAACTAGTTGTACTCCAGCCTGCAAACGTGTTGGTGTCTAGATCACGAAATAGAACAGTATAAATTGTATGATATATGTATAAACGATCAAATAGAAAGCCACTTTAGTGCACATAAAAACACAATTGTAACATTAAAGCTGGGATTTGGTGATATTGACATGAATTGCCTTGCTACGGGTACTAGAATATGTCGATAAACCAATGTAAAGCGGTAGCAGAGGTTCATGGCACGAACATTTTCTCCCTTGGGTATTCCCTCATTATGGCTGAAGATTATGAGCTGGGTAATAGTCGATGTTAGTTATGATGCCTTATTTACATTCTCAAGAGAACTTTACACCATAAAGGAGCGTATTGATAGCAGCCAAAAGTGCTGGTGTCACCAAGCTTACTCGGTCCTTCTAGAGACAGCCATTGAAAGGCACTTTCGTCTGAGACATCTCCTTCCTGATAACCTGGAAAAATCTCTGAAATGACACAGCGTCCTCATCAACGTTGCAGCATCTAACTAACCCTATCCAGTTCTCTGTCGTGGCAAGCAAAAGAATGCACAAGCAAAACTCTTAAACCGAACAAACAAGCCACATGTCTCCTCAGTTATTGAATAAAAATTTGGTACGTCCTCGCACACCTGGAAACTAACTGTAAAAATTAACGATGTTAGTGTCACTAGATGGCGCCAGGATATTTTTATTTAGTTTTCCGTGGCGCCATCTAGTGACATTAGTATCGTTAATATTTATAGATTGGTCCCAGGTGCACGAGGGCGTACCACATTTTTACTTAATAATTCAATAAGCTTGTTTGTTGTGTTTAAAGACATTTCTTTGTGCATTCCTATGCTTGTTGCGGGCAAGTGCTAGTGACAACTATAGAGCAGTGACACGACGTAGTATTACTGTATATAACTCTATGGTGGAGCTTTAATGGGTTAGCTGCAAGGGGCACTGCAGAGAGAAACAGAAGGGCGTCCTACTGAAGCCGATGCTGTGAAGAGTGATTTCTTAAGCCTATAACGCGCGATTTTTGTTGTTGAAGAAAACAACGTTATTTTAAGCCTAAGAAATCCGCTCTTCCGTTGTTTTTACCTCCATTTCTATGTAGTGCACCTTGTAGTTATGCCCTCCAAAATCCATACTGGTGCCAATCTGGTGCCAATATGGCGGCAAATGTCACTGCTCTATATGGCGCTCGATGGCGCTTCATGCTCCATACTTTCATTTGGTGGCTACCAGCCTTTAAGGAGCGATTCTGGCTTCATTATCAGGCAGCATAGGATACGACTAAGAAGCCAAAGTCAAGACAACCTTTTGAAAACCATAAATATAGAAAAACGCAAAGCACACGAATAGAAATAAACAAAAAAAAAGACCTAAGATAGCTTAGAAGCTATCAGTAGGCAACTTGATCTCTTGCCTGCTACTGCAGGCGAGAAGTGAAGGAGAGAATTTCTCGCTGGGAGAAATTGGAGAACCCCGGTTTTCGTAAAACACGGACATATTCTTTTAATCCGTGGTTTTCCAGCATAATGTTGTGTACAGGAGGGTTTCCGGAAAATACCTAAGATCCTACCTTTTTCTTATATGGGGTGATGCAAAAGTCTGGAGAATCCTACTGTCATTCCAAATCTACTAAGAGGAGAACCACGAATAGGTACATACATACCTTATGGATCAGGAGACATGTAGTGATGCTAGTTTAAATTTCATTGGGATAGTCCTGCGAGGACATCATGATGCTAAATTTTGAACTACATACACGGTCGTCGGAGAATAGTGGTTTCATTTGGAAAGTTGTAGAAAACCGTAAGCCAATGCCAAAGCAAAAAAAAAAAAAAAAAACAGAATGAAAATCTGACCATTAGGGTAGGAGTTATCCTTCAGACAAGTTAGTCTTGATAGCTTCACTTCATATCTCCATGAACGTCCAGCAGATAAGGCGCCGTGTCCAAACAAAAGTATCGCGGCAGAACGGGATACAGAAAGAAGATTTTTCTTACCTATCCAAAAACGTGTGGTAAGATTTCCATAAAATTGGAAAGAGGTTTCCTGAAGCATGCATGCGTTGAGTTACACATGGTGGGGGGAGGGGAGGGGAATTGCAAAGGCGTACTGCATGTTGCGAAGAAAGTGAACATGCAACACTCATTGGGACAAATACTCCCCCTCCACCAATACATGCTTGACACGACTGATAATAAAACGAAATCAACCTGAATAATTCCATTTGCCTTTGATAAAACAACATTGCCTAAAGCCATTATTCTGTTTTGCCCCTCCTCTCCGCACTCACGAAAACAAGTCCCCCCCCCCCCTCCCCCGTCAAATGTAACTGGTATGCATGCTCCAGGAAACTGTTTTCCAATTTTATGGAAAACCGCACCACGCGTTTCTGGATAGGTAAGAAAAAACCTCTTTATGTATCCCGTACTGCAGCGATACTCTTGTTTGGTACGACGCCTAATCTGCTGGACAAATGAATACATGCTGTGAAGCTATTAAGTCGTAACATGTCTGAAAGATAACTGGTACCCGTATGGTCCGATTTTCATTTTTTTTTTGCTTTAGCATTGGATTATGGTTCTCTACAACTTTCCAACTTACTGCGCTATTCTACGACGTGTATTTAAAAATTTAGCATCGTGATGAACTTGGAAATCATTCCAAGGTCATTTAAACAAGCGTCATTACACGTACCTCGATCAATGTATGTATATATTTTCGTGGTTCTCCACTTAGTGGATTTGGAATGGCAGTAGGCTTATCCAAACTTTTGCATCACCCTGTGTAGGGAGTCAACAAAGGAGGACTATAATTGTATCAACCTTGTATATTGTATAATTGTAAAGCAGTAAAAAATCAAAATCTTGACTAAGTGAAGCAAATAGGTAACTAAGTCGAAGGAAACAAAAAAGAATCCTGGTGGAACTACCGTAAATCGTCTATTTAACGCCCATGAGCTCTTAAAATTAATTCGATAAAAAAAAGGGGGAGGGCGGTTGAGCCGTAACAAAATTATAATTCACATTTCGAATCTTACTTCTGTCCAGGGAGGGTGTTTAGACGTAACTCCTTCTCGAAAAATTCGGCGTTTATGCGATCATTCACGTACGTGATTTGGGTTTGGTCTAGCATTAACGGAATGCCTTTATTCTCATTTGCTCATGAATTTAAGTTTATTAGTTTACTATTTATTTACTTTGCTCTATGTATGAAGCTTTTGGTTAATTTTGTTGCAGAAAAACCATGGTTTAAGGGGATAAAATGTGTGAAGCACTAGTCAATTTCTAGCAGAAAAGTTAATATCTAAAATGCTGTAAGGTCATAAATGGTAACCTAGTTATACCCCCCCGTCGCCGGGGGGGGGGGGGGGCTGTAACTATGTTATTTCACAATGTGTGGCCTATGATTTTAGGGGTTGGACGCAGCTTTGCCAGGGTTGTTAATGGACGATTTTACGGTATTATGTTTTCAGGTTCAAATACAATACTACTGATGGATTAGTGTGTGGAATACAGCGAATTCTTTTCGGGGTGGGCTAACGAGTTGTGGAAGGGTTAGGTTTGGGGATTGTTTCACACTGATGACGAGGCGGAATGGGTATCATAACCTGGGTTTGTCTTTGGAGGGGGGGGGGGGGAGTTTATATACTTCGAAAACTTCTGCGTTTAACATTTTATTTGTAATTAAAGATGCGAGAAATCGTTTAATAAAAATGCTACTGAACGACGGTGAAAAGGGCTAAAAGAGATGCCACCGTAAATGGGTGTTGTTGCAGGTTCCTAGAGAATTTTAGCATGCAATTCTTTTTTACGGTATAGCACTTCAGCATTAGCTTTATCAGATTTGGTGATAACAATAATTATTATCGTACAGTGCTGCCGCTTCTTCACTTGAGAGAATTGGGGCGAGTGTTAACTTCGACTAGCGGAGTCGCTCGCTCATTCCGCGTCGTCTCGCTTCCCCCCCCCCCCCCCCCATTTAATTTGCCGTTCGGTCGGTAGTTGGTAGTTGGCATCGTATGTTCGCGCTGCTGGCCGTTGCGTTCCGGGCGTAGCTACTATCTCAGCGGGCCTTGGCTGCTAATTTTATAATTTGCCGTTCCGTCGGTAGATGGCGGAGATGGCATCGTATGTCCTGCTTGCTGCAGATGGAGATTGCTGCAGCGCTGCCGATGACAGCGTTTCGCATCTTGTGTAATTATATATAAATATTTTATTTAAGAGTTACGACAAATTCCACTTTTTTTTAAAATTCCATATACAAAACTGAAATGCACGGACACTTCCATTGGAACGAAGAAGCAAGATTTAAACTAACGAATCTCGTCACGCAAATCTAACATTAAAAAATAACAATCAAACAAACTAACTCGCCCAACACAAGACAACAGGACAGGCCGTGTTAGTACGTCTTATAGCAGTAAGACAACCTTTGGTTTGTCTTGGGTTTAATTCCCCGCTTAGTTAGTCTGACATTTAGGTCCAAAAGGCAATGTAAATAGATTTGCATCCGCACTTATTTAAGATAAACACAGGGCACACCCCAGACCTTGAACTTTATTTCACAACACAAGAATTCCTCGTACAACACAACAATTTTATTTCACAAAAAGCAATATAAAACAAGGCCAAATCTTGGATCTCTGAATTCTCACGCAAAATCCTTCTGTACATAACCACATCATAAGCCGGAAAACTACACATTAAATGATATGTCCAGATTTAAAAAAAAAATTGGGCATCTCCATTCTCTCACCAGAGCAAATCAATATAAATAGTACAGCAAAATTCCATCTCTCACTTCTCACCTGCTCTTATAGTAGGCAAGATGTAAGGTTCCCATTGGCAGATTCTAAGCTTCCTTAGGTTTGTTTTTATTTATTTTTGTTTATGTGCTTAGGGTTTTTCCATTTTTATGGTTTTTGAAATGAATTCTTGACTTTGACTTCTTAGCCATAGCCTATATTGCCTGATGACGAAGCGGAGGTTGAGTCGAAACGTCGCAGTTGTGTTATTATGTGCATCGAACTGGCTTTTCATTTGATCGTTTAGGGATTTAGAAAGGCTCTGAGGGTGCTACGATTATACGTAAATAACGAATATTTTATTTTCATATACCTTGGCTCAAGCCAGCGGCTTAAAAAAAGTCCCGTCAGGAGAAAGGAGTATTAGGGCAGTATTAGGGCTCTGTTCCACAGTATGACGTATTACAGCTACCAACTCGGCGAAATTTTGTATGGAAAAATGCATCCACCTTATCTATTCTTTTTAAAAGCTTTTATTTTCACGTGATCTCAGTGCGCTCGACAAGTTGGTTTGTGTAGAGATCTAAGGAGGCGCTGATGCTGGGTCAAGGCTGATCAAGAGTCTGAATTTTATTTCAGTATAGAACAGTGACGTTTGCCGCCATATTGGCACCAGTAAGGGTTTTGGAGGGCATAACTACAAGGTTCACTACATAAAAATGGAGGGAAAAACGACGGAAGAGCTGATTTCTTAGGCTTAAAATAATATTGTTTTCTCCAACAACAAAAATCGCGCGTTTTAGGTCTATGAAATCACTCTTCACAGCATCGGCTTCAGTATGACGCCCTTCTGTTTCTCTCTGCAGTGCCCCTTGCAGCTAACCCATTAAGGCTCCAGCATAGAGTTATATACAATAATACTACGTCGTGTCACTGCTCTATATTGGCTGATCTAAGAACGTAACCGCCTGATTTGATGACGTAAGCTCCTCAGTGATTTGATAAAATAAGCTCCTGCTTCGATAAAACTATCTACTCCGTGATTTTGTAGTCAACAAAATCTAAAAATCATCTTTTATTCAGTCAGATGGAAACCCCATGAAAAAATGTTAAGTCCAAACTTTGTGTGAAAAGCATGAAAGATGGTGTGGATACACGTGAAGGGTAATTGTAAGCAAATATAGCTATGGTAGAACGTATGGGAGGGTGACTTACCCCTAATAGCATAAAATGGTGTATCAATTCTGACTGGAGGTGTAAAATGGCCCTCACCCCCTCCCCCGATAATAATTTCCTGTCTGTAACTCCTTAACTGTCAGCAAATCAAAAGCATAATATTAAACAAAAACGTTCAGCACACAATTCTGGACAAAGAAAGGTGACGAACATCTTTTACATAAAAGCTGCCATTCAACCCCAAAAATCGTATTTCAAGTACATCACCCTTAATTCGTGCCAGCACTCCTTTTTTTTTAATTGCTAGTTATAGCGATTTTTGACTTCAAAATGGTCTTACGAGCTCTTTAATAGCCCAAAATGGACATTGCTTAGGATATTCTGAAAGGTGGGGATCTACCATTTCTATCAATTTAACCAAAATTGTTATGACAGATAGAGATACAAAAACGAACACAAAAAGAACATTTTGAAATAGAAAATAGCCGCTACGCCATTACAACTTCACAACTTTGGCTAGGATTGATGGAAAGCATAGATGCCCACCTTTCAGAATATCTTAAGCATGTCCCTTTCGGGCTATTAGAGACCTAACAAGCGCACTTTAAAATCAAACACCACCATACGCTTTCGCCGCTACGCCGTTATCTTTTCTCACCTTTAAATCGGCGTACGACGGTCCCTATTTAAGCTGAACAATTTTGTTAAAAATTGATGGACAAAAATAGAGCACTGCTTTTCAGAATATCCTAAGTATGTCCACTTCGTGCTTGGAGAGCTCTCAAGAGCACTATGAAACCGAAAATCACTACAATAACCAATTGAAAAAGGGGCGCTCATGCGAGGCAGGGCAAGATACTTGAAATACGATTTTCGGGTTCTATTGTTGCTTTTACGAAGAAGAGGTCATCTTTCCTGTCCAGAATTGTGTAAAAAAAAAAAATACAGATGCAAACCTATTTACGTTGCTTTTTGGACTTGTGTGCGGGGAATCGAACGCACGACCTTTGAAACCAAAGGCCGCGGCCCTACCGCTGAGCCATACTGACACGGCCAAAAGGAAACGTTCATAGGCAGCATTTAACACGTGCATACATACGTATAAACATACACTATATCCATTCGCCACTTGAGGGACAGTTAGTTGCCGCGCCACACTCCGAGTGAAACGAATGGAACGTGAAATGAGGGTTAAGGATGGAAAAGCCATAGGCTTAACAAGAGTTAAATGTTTAAGGTTTTGTTTGACATTATGCTTATGATTTGCCAACAGCTAAGGTATTACGGTCAAATAACCGTTTTTGGCACGGAGTACATTTCACCTCTTCTCGCTCCCTCCCTCAGGAGAGGTTTTGAATTAGGTACCATAACTATTTTTCCCAGTTACCCTTAAGGTGCATCTAGCAGCCATACTACATTTCAAGCTTTTCACAGAAAGTGAACAATTCAAGCGCTTAGCTGCCAAGGCAACTGATGGTTGACAGCGCAGGTTGACAGCAAACCTTCCGAAGCTTGCGTTTATTTGTATTGGCACCGTTAATTAAATCCACCCAAAACCAAAACTGGTAGAAAAACCCGCCAAGTTTCCAAAAACGGTCGGCCTTTGAAGGTAGTGATATCATTCAACCAGGAAGAGGCCGCCAAGGTTAATCTTATTAGCCAAGTTAATCGCACCTACTAATAGTTCGAAAGTTAAATGAAAACTAGAAGATTGCTACTAGCGGTAGCAATCTTCAAGTTTTCATTTAACGTCCAAAGTATTATTCGGTGCGATTAACTTGGCTAATAGGATTAACCTTGGCGGCCTCTAGCTGGTGGAATGATATCACTACCTTCAAAGGCCGACCGTTTTTGGAAACTTGGCGGGTTTTTCTACCAGTTTTGGTTTTGGGTGGATATCACAACTTTCATAGGACTGTGAACGTACATAAGGTTACACCGTCTGTTTAGGATGCTTCAATCTCATTTTTGCACACACTGACTAACAATCGCTGATTTCGTTCGCTTCGCTCACTCAATCAGCGCATCCCCTTCAGTTGTTTTGTTTATCCCAGCAACTTCCCCTTAATTTTTCAAGATTTAGTTCACATTTAGTCAAGCAGAAACCCCCGAAGGTAGCTGTTACTAAAACAGCAGAACGCGAAGCATTTTTTTGGTGGTTATTAACAAAAAAAACCCATTAGGTCGTGTATGCTCGTATTGTTGCGTAACCATCATCTAACGTGCATCCCTTTATTCTTACGCAATCCACGGCAACGTTAATGTTTCTTTAATTTGTCCTTCGTTACAGTTCAGTTTTTAGTTCGTCCAGGCTTTTACAATAAATCTAAGGACCAGTCTTGATTGTTCAAGCCATTGTTGCTTAAAATCTTTGGTTGCAACTTGGAAAAGAAACGAAATTTAAATTCGCCGGTGGCAAATTTCAAAACCCTCCCACGCATTTGTCCTGACCCCTACAGCCCCCAAACCAACAAAAGGACCATCCTCAATCACCAAGCATCCGTGTGCAAAAATTCAGGTACGTAGGCCTTCGCAATTTTGCGCTAGCCATGAGCAAAAAAAAAGTCTATGGGATTTAACATGGGAAAAATCTTATTAGCTAGCTAGCTAGCTAGCTAACTAGACAGTAACATAAAAACAACGTTATTGACGCATCTTTTTCTCTATGATTGGTGGACACTCATCCTTTAAATTTTAGTTTTTCTTAATTTTTGGCCCTTCCCATTAGATTTTCCACAATTTGAAACATTTCTGTCGCATTGGGATTTATCCTCAACATGCCAAAATATGCTTTCAGTTGCTTACAGTTAACAGACACATGTCTGCTAGTGAGCCGCCTTTTTATCATTAACAATCAATTTTTAACAATCGGATGTCTACAATGGGATGATCTACTGTTACTTGGCGGCGACACACTAGCGTGTGTCTAGATCTTCAGATTTCTAATGGAATTTAAATCGTTCCCGTTTCCTAATTAACCAAAGTCAAGTATACAATACTGAAGTTTGTTTTATAAAAAAAAAAACTTTTTACAGTATTGCGTAAATGAAGCGTAGGCCTAAATGCACGTAATTATTATTTTTTTTTTAATATCGGTTTAAAATATTATTCCATATGCTACAAACATTTTAAAACACAAAGTCTCCCCCCCCCCAAGTAAAATTTAAAATTTTGCCTTAAACCAATAACCGACAGCTACTTGGGGTTTGGACCATTGGAAAGCTGGTGTAAAAACCTTCAAAATGGTGTATCAAACGTCAAAATCGGGCGGTAAGAAGTGAAAATATCTTCAATTTGGTTAGGGAGATTTCACAACTTTCACAATGCTAAATACGCGTAGCGATATATCCCATATCACCATACTTTACAGCACATGATATTCATATCGCCACACTTTAGTGTGGTGATATGGATGCCATGCACAGTAAAGTGGGTGATACGACATTGCCATTACTTTCGTAAAGTAAAATTGACACCCATGCTGTTTTATTACGCAACAAAGATAAAAGCAAATTAATTCACGCATGGTTTTATAAAGCATTTCAACATTTCGAAATATAGAAAAATGAATACTTTAAATACTTTTTAACCCCCCTCACCTCCCCCCCCCCAAAAAAAAAGCAGTTGGCGACTGTAAACCACAAATTTAACGTGAACTTGCGTCAGCCTTTTGAAAACACCAACTGAAATAACATACGAGCTATACATGAAATTTCATCCCTCAAAATTGAGCGTTAACGGTATTTCCATTCGCCTCCTCCCCCTCCCCGAAAATGAAATACACTCAGAACATTATAACTGCCCACACTTTAGCACATAACTATTTGTATAGAAATATGTTACCGCTGAATTGCCTGTATAATGTCCGTAGTTATTAAAGTCGAATACCGAATCTTTTCTCGGTCATTATTAATCTTCGCTGTGGTGAAAATCCACAACGTTCCATTAAAAGCCATCAAAGACGTATTAGTACCATGAAATGACATCAGAGAATGACAAACGCGAAGAACCCACTGTTCAGAAAACACATTACGCAAATTAAAGAAGGACGACACATTGCACCATAATTTAAAAAAAAATTTAAAAACCCTTCTTACGTGACCCTAAGGAGAACAACGTCATTTCTTTACACGTGTCGAAGTTTCCGTGATGCGCGCGAAGGCAATTGACATCAGTCCACTGGCTTTTAAAAACAATGCGTTTCTCCTACACGTATTTAAAAAACAAATGTGTCACTCTAGACACATACGCCTGCTCACCCTCATCTCGCTCGAATGGTATCGGCCGCAAATCTAACTGCAGCAAAACAAAGTTGTGCAAACGTGATGACACAAACTTTGCATAAAAAACTGTTTATAACTAATCCATTTACGAAGGCAAACCTTTCGTTTTCCCCACAAATTTTGTTTTTCATCTTAACAGTTACAGACCGTACGATAAATTAAGTATAGAACCCGTGGCGAACTGTATGGGATTTATGACCCGATGGGCGATATCCCTTACATGGCCAATCCGCTCGAACTACGTCTTGATGACGTCTCGGCCTTCGGCTTCGACGTCATCTTGACGTAATTCTCGCGGATTGGCTATGTTTTGGATATCACCCATCGGGTGATAAATCCGATTTGGTTCGCCAGGGGTACTGTAACTATTACTTATCCATCGATCCTAATTTCGGTAAATATCGGTGAAGATCGGCAAATATCGGTAATCGGGTTAGTACTAGCCTTGCAAAATGTTCTTTTAGTTGCTCACAGTTAAGACACGTGTCTGTTAGTGCATGGATTTAGACACAGGTCTTTATCATCAACAATCACTTTTGATGCATGAACAAAGCATGAACAAACTATGACCTCGTTGTTGTTGGCTCTTGCCTCATGGCTATTGGGCCATTTTGTCATCCTGATGGTTCCTCAACCCCATGTTTGATTCCGGGTGTTGTTTTTAACAAACCTTGTCCAGACTTCCGTGCTACTGCATGCAAAGTTTGATTTGGATAGTCCTTCTGGTTTTCGCGTGATGTACGGTCTAAGAGTACATTGGAGTGTGATAGCAGAGCTCCGCTCCAATTAAATTAGTAACAAAAACGTCAAGTGTGCCGTAAAAAAGAGGTTATATAGTTGAAGTTTTACTTGTTCAAATGTACACGAATAAAAATCTAGGATTTTGAATTGAAATAATCAAATGTACAATTGAGAAAATTGTGTCTGTTTAAGTGCTGTTGCGATTTAAGAATAATTTAATTCGTAAATACGTGTTTGGTTATAAGCATTAAATTATTCTTAACGCACAACAACACTTAAACAGACGCAATTTTTTCAATTGTACGTTTCATCATTTAAATTTAAAATCCTTAATTTTTTGGGGGGTAGATTTTCACAAGTAAAGTAAAACTTCAATGATATAACCCTTTTTTTTGCGGCACAATTGACGTTTTTTGTTTGCAATCCGAATACCATTTTTGCGCATCTTCGTTCACTTTCCTCCGCCAGAAATAAATAAATTACAAAGACGTCATGTGTGCCGTAAAAAAAAGGGTGTTTACGAATTAAATTATTCTTAAAGCCCAACCGCACTTAAATAGTTGTGCATTTGACTTGTTTCCTTCTAGAGTTCGATCATTTCACCAGTTGGTTATTGAACTTTAATAACATCAGAAGAGACGGTTAATTGATTTAAAATCAAAGACTATGTGAGTGTCTTCTTCGTGTACTGATTGGCAGTAGAGGAAGAAAGCCAGTAGACTATTAATGCAAAGATAAAAAAAACTTTTATCTTCCGGTGATGAGAGAGTTTAGGCCAATCTTTACGTGAGTGAACTGCGTGATTCATAATCATTGCTGCATTATTATTGGTCCAACAATGCACATTCTGTAGATATAGCGTTAACACAGGAAGACTAGAATCAGATGCTACAACATCGGTGTGCTACTACTACGCTTAGTCTGACTACCATTCCTATCGTTGACTAGCATTCAGCAGTGTTTATTTGTTTGACTTCAGTAGCCCGTGGTTAATCCGTGATTGAAGACAAGTATGAATGAAGCTCGAATGATAGGACTTCAGTGAGTTGCGTTCGATTGTTTCAGCGATCATCACAACTACAAATTCGAGTCAACACGGGAAGATAAGATCAGTTGTTATTGCAGTCATGTTATATGCTACAAGCTACTGTTTAGAAATACGAGTATTGTTTCATTGTGGTATTCCTGCCTTTGGCATCCAGTGTCCAGCTTGTCGTCGTCTTGTCCAAACTCATACAGCAACACCATCGCCTCATCCAGATACTCCAGAATCTGACTCTGACATATGAGCCATCTGCCACTCAGATACTCAGTGGGATCTAGAGGCATCTAGAGGGACGCTTGATCCATCAGCTCATGTCAGGGCTTCAGACATTTTCTCTTTTACGAATCATATTTGAGCCTTCCATTTCGTCTTGGTTCTCCCCACCAGTAATCGTGAAAGTGACAAGTGAGCCATCAAAGTTTTTCAGATCAGCAATCATAAAACATATTAGAACCATCGTTTTTTTTCCGAGTTCTCCTGAGCTGCGATCTTAAAAGTGATATTTGAGCTATCGTCTCATTCAGGTTCTTGGGAACTGCAATTCTTTGAGCCATCGTCACGTTCAACTTCTCCAGATTTTCAAGCTTAAGAGTGACATTTGAGCCAGTATCTCGTCCAAGTTTTCCAGATTTGCAATCTTTGGTGATCATCTCATCCAGGTTCTCCATAGCTGCAATCGTAAGACTAACATTGAAGCTATCATCGAACCAGAGACTCCAATATCTACGTAGTTACGTGGAGACATCACCTTACGTATAGCTTTGATATCTGCAGCCTTAGTTTTATTTGAGCCCCCATCTTACACTGGGATTCGAGCATATGCGTTTGAGACCTTGTCGAGTGGAATTTCTGGCATCATTTTATCCTGGCCTATGCATTTTTAATCTGCAAGTGACAGTGCAACGATCAACTGGCCCACAGGAACTGGCATCACAATCTTAGGGTCATATCTGACGGCATCCTAGATCATTACAATCTCTGATCACTGTTCTCAACCACCGATAATCCTACGAGAAACATCAAAGGTCAGCCAAAAGTAATCAACGAGGTCGTCTATCACAAGAAACATGAATCTGTCTCGGTGGTTTCTGTTCCTGTTTTGTGCCACTTATTTTGAAGTTGAATCCTTCCACGAAGGCAAAAAGAGCCGGCCCAATATTAGCTTCAATATTCCACCAGACCCACTTATTTACGTGAGGGGACCGAAAGCTGTACTGACTTTCGCAGCCGTCATCGGTATCCTTTTAAATCTAAGTACTATTCGAAACAGTTTTGAAACTGAGTACAGCCGGCGTCGTCGATCGTACCGAGTCAAGATTTCCCCGGTTACTGCCAGCATTTTACGGGTGAGAAATTTTACAGTGTTTTCCACTAAAATTCCAGGTTATGTTGAATTTGTAACTCTCACTCCAAGATGAAAGGACGTATTGCTTTATTTTTGCAATTAACTTACTAATTGGGCTACTATGTTTGTTTCTTATTATTAACATAGATATCCATTAATATGAAGCTGCAATTTTTGGACTGGTTTCAACCTCTCATCCAGTTTTTTCACCAATATTCGTACTACATACATCCTGCAAACTTGCTGGTGTCTAGATCACGCAATAGAATATAGCATCTGTATATATTATATTTCGCTTATGAGCAGACTTAATGATGATGATGAGCGATCATGACGTCCGGCCAGAAGCGAGCAGACGAGCAGGCTCTGCATTCCAGCGCAGGGATGGGGGGGGGGGGGGGGGGGGCAGGTTGGCGGTGGAGGGCGTGAGGAGGGGGCTGTTTGCTAGAACGGCATATGTTACGTCAGGGTCAGCTATAGTAAGCAGTAAGACGTATAATTTGGGCCTACAAGGTGTTTGTGCGGCCAATCCTCGAGTACGCGAGTCCGGTTTGGTCACTCTACCTTTTGCAGGATATTGACCAACTTGAAGCCATCCAACGCTCTTTTACTCGTGGTCTTACTGGGTACCGCAATCATTCTCCCAACACACGGTTATCTATGGCATGCCTTGATCCCCTTGAACTCTGGAGACAGAAGGCTGACCTTGTTTTGACCTTTAAAATTCTGCATGGGTTGCTCTCTATCGATGTTCCGTTCTTCACCCTGGCCTGTAACAGTAAAACTCGCGGCCATTCCCTTAAATTGAGCATGCCCATTCCACGGATGGACTGCAGAAAGTTTTTCTTTGCGTCTCGGGTAATAGGACCTTGGAATTCTCGTCCAGAAGCTTTTGTCAATTCGCTCTCAGTTAGTAAATTTAAGCGTCGCTTGGATGAACATCCACTTGATAAGTTTTTAAAAAGAAATTACCAAACTTAAACATTTCCCCTTTTCCCCCTGTTTCTTTTCTGCAGGATCAGTGTCAGTGGCCCCAGCCCTTCCGTTTTCCTGACCATTATAGGTCAAATTCTTATTTATTTATTTATTATATTTATAAACGATCAAATGGGAATCCAGTTCAGTGCACATAAAAACACAATTGCATTGTTACGAAGCAATTCCCGCTTCGTTATCAGGTAACATACGGTAAAGAAGCCAAAGCCAATACAACCGTCTGAAAACCATAAAAATGGAAAAGCACACAGCACATGAATTAAAATAAATAAAAAAGAGAACCTATACTATTTTAGCTTTTGGTTGGCCATTTGCGCAGATTTTCGGAAAATGGATTGATCATGCCTGGTAAAATTTCTCTTCGAGCAGACCGAGGAGCAGACGAACCAATATGGCTACCTTATTGCTCGCTTCGTCGCTTTCCCGACGTGAAAAACCTCCGAATTTACAGGCTATGGAATTTGTTTTAAATGTCTTCAAATGCATCAATTAGGCTCAGTTACTTAACACGGATGCTGAAACAACAAATTCGAGAGGTCGGCATTGCCACTGGAATTTCTGAGAGAACGGTAAGACGTACCTTGTCATTAGCAAATGCCATACCGACATCCAAAGCTCGGGTTAGGCCTAACGCCACAGACATATCGTACACCACAGCCACTCAATGCGTGTACAAGGTTCTAGTCACCGCCAACGTTAGTGCATACGCGTGACAGGCGATTGTAAACGGTCATAAAACAATGCTACTTCCAGTGGCCAACCAGAACCTAAAATAGTATAAGGCAGCTTAGAAGCTACCAGTATTTAGAACCTGACTTCATGCCTGCTATTGCTAGTAAGAAGTGAGGGAGTGAATTTCGCAATGGGAGAAATTGGAGATACCCAGTTTTTGTAAAACGGGTCATATTCTTTTAAGGCTTAGTTTTCCGGATTAATGTGATTGTTTACAGGAGAATTGAGCGTACGAATGCAGAGTGTCAATATTTAGCCTTGACACTGACAGTGAGTTTGTTTCATCGTTATTTTTAACTTTGGATTTATAGGACGGGATTCTTTTCTTTAATTTCTGCTTAGTCGGGCAGATATTACTCCCCGCGCAGGTCTATTCTTTGCATGGAATTTGATACACTGGGTTTTTTGAGTTTTTTTGAGCCCCTTTATAGGTTTCTGATCAACTGGTATACCTGGATTGGTGAGCGACTTAATATCTGAGTATGAGGGGAAAATCGTTGTAATGTTCGGCTGAGGTTGTAGTTTCCGGATGTTTTCGGTGTACCCTCTGAAATGCTGAATAGTAAAATTTATGACGTTTTGGTTTTCGTGGATTTAGTTGAAACAATCGTTGTGATCGACTAAGTTGGTCAAGATGGGAAACTGGAAGCTGTTTTCAATATATTTGTGCAAGTTGTACACAATGTCTTGCCGTAGCAATGACTTATTCGTATGTGGGCAAAACCTTACCTTTAGGTGTGTGTGTGTGGGGGGGGGGGGGGG
>JAHWFP010048948.1:0-13935 GCA_023313725.1 Lithobius niger | reverse complement strand
AGCCCATTTTAAAACTGTACTTACAGCGAACTCGTGTGTTTTAAAGGCGGAGTTTAATTCTATTATAGATCTTTTACGTGCGTGCTATCATATCCACGCTCGTTTACACCAAGGTGTTAATGGCCATTAAAATTTTTGCGATCGAGACAGTATCGCTATCTTCGTATTTATCGTTGTACAGGACCTTTTGTTCGGAGAAATAGTTCGCCTAAGTGATTCAGTTCGTTTACTGGAACTATCAAAGATCCTTTTACGGTGTTCGATGAGAAATTTGATCGCCCATCAATCGTAGGTTGGAAGGGGTTGAGATTGTCGGTGGCGTTTTTGCAGACTTGGACGGTGTTAGAGGGGCAAATGCTGCGTGGCACAGGTTGGTGGTCGCATCCCCCTTTCAGCTTGAAAAAATGGCCAACTTTTTTTTTAAAAGAATTGTTCTATCTCTATCACCAACCCCGGGGGGGGCCCGCCCCCCCGGGGGGGGGGGGGGGCCTCGAGCCCCTGCCCTCATGGCAAAGTGCCCGTTTTTTTCTGAAATAAGTGCCCTTTTTTATGGGAGCGGTGGTGTAAAAGAGCCTAAAAAACGCAAAAAAAGACAACTGCTACGGAAGTGGTGCAAAGAGGTGCAGAAATGGTTAAAAACCCACAAAAAAGGGGTAAAAAGAGGTTAAAACACCAAAAAAAAAAGTCCCCAGAAAAAAGTAAGTTTGCCCCTGCGCTGTGCACGTCCCTGATCCTGGATGTTCCTGATTTCACACTATACTTTCCGTATAAGTCTGGAAAGGCCTTCTCTAGAGTCTCCTTTCCAGTAATTAACCGAGTGAGGGACGGATAAGGCATGATGTGAATCGTGTGTAGCTACCCCCCCTCCCCCAGCACTCTTCCTTCTTGCTTAACATTTAAAAAGTCTGTTTTTTTTTTATCCCTCGTGTGACCTCTTTGTATCAGTTGAATCCTGAATACTCTTCTGTTTTCGCACGTATTTAAGACGTCTGGAAAGACTTGTTGGGGTCCTCTTTCTATAGTCTGTTCCGCATTATGTTTGCAGAAAACTGTCTGCATGATGCCACGTTTTCTTCCACTAACTAGTGCAAAAACATGTAATTATCACACTCGTAAACTCTAGCAGTAACTGTGGAGAATCTACAAGTGTGATATCAACGCATTTTTCACTTGTAGTGCAGGAAAACGTGGTGTCATTCAGTCAGTTTCCTGCAGACATAATGTGGAACAGACTACAGTAACTGACCTAGCCTAGGACGCATATTTTGTTTTCGTAAACAGTTCAGATAGGCGGGCCGTATTTCGCTACTTAACTTCGTTACTTATAGCACCGACTAGTGGTGATTACGTGTAAATTGACTTTATTGCTCATCTGTTGTTATTGTAGTTAAGTCAGGTTAGGTTACGTGACTTAAGTCGGATTAAACGGGTTTCTTATGTATGCTGCTGGGCTGCATGGAGAGCCAGGTAGCGAGTTTTGCTGAACTGTTTGCGAAAAAAAATATGCGTCCGGCACGGAAAGGCATTGGTGTGAATGTGAAGGTTGGTGTGGCCAATACGCA
Source organism: Lithobius niger (assembly GCA_023313725.1). Classification (NCBI taxonomy): domain Eukaryota; kingdom Metazoa; phylum Arthropoda; class Chilopoda; order Lithobiomorpha; family Lithobiidae; genus Lithobius; species Lithobius niger. Next base: position 12,373 of record JAHWFP010048948.1, on the reverse strand, counting down.
AACGGGCTAACACTACCTCTTCCCGGAGACCGTGGCGACAAGCCAAGTGCCATTTCTGAATAGTACCATAATACCCCGCAACATATTGCCGTCTTGTTTGTGGCTTGCCAAGCAGCGAGCAATCTCAGACGGAGCTGGAAAGGCGTGTGAGGGAGTTGAGCAGTTGCTCCTCACAATTACCCTTGTGGGCACCCCTGTAGTAGAAGACACTGTGCATCTACCCAACTCCTCCTTCCTTAAGAAATGGAAAATGGTCACTCTCTCTCGTCTCTTTAGAAATCTGGATAAGTTTCTGCTTTCTCACATTCTTAAGAAGTCTTGGAAGGACTTGTATATGGGCCCCGATCCAGTAATTGACCAAGCCGGAGTTAGGTACAGTTTGGTGGAAATGATGTAGACCTTTATTCTGTATATCCTCCTTCCTTCTTGTCCGGAAAGTGGCCCTTTTTTTTTTGCGGGATTCAAACGTCTTCTGATAATTTAATTATGAAAAGTGAAAGTGAAAAGTAGATTGTGCAACTATTTTTCTTGATGCAGAAAACATCAATGACAAAAAATACAGTACATCTTGATATGAAAATGTTCCTGCATAAGCCCCTTATCCCCTTAACAAAATCCTGCATCAGTTTCTAACGATGTTCCTTGTTTTTAAACACGCCTTTTTTTTTTTTTTTGCCTTTAGAATTTTGGATTAGTTGTCGACCGTTAGATAGTGTCGTGGATTTGTCATGGCTTCTTGTGATGTTACTAACTAAAACCAAGTTTCAGATGCACGACGAGGTGACTTCATGGAGTTTTGTTTCCAATGTGTAATCACCGAAATCCAAAGGCTCTGCCAGTGCCATACCAGACCGTTACGTCTGTTGTGTGGCGTACCAGTTGTAGCTGGTGGGCCACATGACGTTAAAGGTTGCGTTGCGTATTCCCCTTCCATTGAATATCCATTTTCGCCCGTTTGACGATTGCCTAGGTATCCATCAGCCAATCAAATCATAGAGTGTGTCACGTTTGTGTCTCTCGGTAAGAATAATGAATGGTAGATGGAAACTTAACTAAACGACAAATTGGAAGTTTGACCGGTTGGGTTTTTTTTTTTAGTTGACCATCACTATCATTTTTATCATTTTTTTAGGCAAGTTTTTTCCATTTTTGATTCGGCGATCTATTATCATCTTTACAGCACTTGTGATTTCAGAAACTCCAATCGCAAGCAAGTTTTCGGTAAAACTGTCATAATTTAGAATGGGTAGACGCACAGTGTCCTCTACGACAGCAGGGGTGTCCACAAGGGGGTATTGTTCTCCTCAACTCCCTCACACGCCTTTCCAGCTCTACGTCTGAGATTGCTCGCTGCGTGGCAAGCCACAAACAAGACGGCAATACGTTGAGGGGTATTAAAGTACTATCCAGAAATGGCACGCGGCTTGTCGCCACAGCCTCCGGGAAGAGGTGGTGTAAGCCAGTTTACGTATTGGCTTCACCAACCTTACTCATAACTGGGGGTTTCCCTCCTGAATATCATTGGTTCCGACGGCCACTTACGGTCCTTCACGTTCGTGTCGATTGTATCATCTTGAAGTTTCCACCTTCCACGAGACTTTGCGTGTCAATTGGGTGATGATTCTGTCCTCCTGTCCGGGGATTTTTCATTTTTGGAGGAGCTACAGATATACTATAAAATCTACTTTTCGGGCTTGGTTAACATCTTTGTGTGGCGCAGTGGCAACCCGGACCACTGCACTGTGACTGAGGTTGGTGCTAATGACCTAGCTCTCGATGCGCCATTAAAGCTCAAATCCCCCCCCCCCGCCTCCTACCCCCATCAACTCCAATTTAGTGGTAACATTTTTTAGATCGTTTCACAAATAAAGCGACCTAAAAATCTTGCCATCTGGATAAAATAATATAAGATGAAATGAAATAATGAAACGACCTGAAAAAAAAAATTCTCCCATTCCCCTAGAATTAACAATATACAAAATGAGTCACGAGCAGTTGAGAACAAGTAGTCTAAGTCCATTAAAATCCAATCATAGTAGCTGCAGAGGAAACCCATTGGAAAGGCATCGGCGATTGGGCAGTTGGGCTGAAAGACCTCTAACAAACATGGTTTTTCTTTTTAGTTAGTAAATATGCAAGCATTATTTAATTTTTGTCAACAATGCTCTCTCCTTATAGAGTATAAAATAAGTTTAATTTGCGTTAGTTTTTAATTATAGATATATTGTAGTTTTGTGTCTTATTTTTACGTGTTTATTAAATATCTTTTAGCTCAAGGAAGGGTTGGAGAAGTCATCCCCCCCCCCCCCTTCTGGTTTAAAAAAAAAAAAATAATAAATTTTTTTCGTTTTTTTTCTTCCTTTAGGGGCTCCGCAGCTATAGGAGAGGGGGGGGGGAATGGGCACCCCTGCCCTCCGATCTATTTTTACTGATGTTTTATGTGTTAGGCTTAAAGCAAATGCAAAGTCGGCATCGATCACGTTCGGAGCCAGTCTTACGTGACTTTCATACCATAGAGCGCACATCAACTTCAACTACTTTTCTTGGTGTCTGAAAGTTAGATCCCTGTAAAGTTCTGATTTTTTTTTGGTCGCTTTTACGACGTATAACTTCATTATTTGGATTTGGAATCTTTCAATCAAGTTGAATTACGATTTTTATCTTTACTGCTTTATTCATTCACTTCTAGACATACAAATCATAACTCAACCTGATTGTAAGATTCCAAATCCGAAAAGGGAAGCAATACGTCTCGTGCCAAGCTTGTTGAGTTTGTGTTCGTGACGCGACGGAGAGGGAGGGAGGGAGGGGGAGTGGGAGTGGGTCCGGGGGTGCGAGTGTTAAGAAAGTTGGTTTGGGCTTCATTGTCATGCATGAACGCAATCTGGATTCTTTGAGCTGTCAACTTCAACTTGGAACGTGGCTTTTTCAATTTGCATTTCATTTTAAGCCCGTCCCCCTGCCCCCGCCCCCTCCCTCGCTCCCCTTCCGATAGATAAAAGGTCGCGGGTGCCCATTTTGGTTGGGAAGGGTTAGTTGGTTGGAAAGTGGGAAACCGTTTTAACCATTTTACTGTGTTGGAATGGAAAACTACGAACAGTGGGAAAGTTTTTTAAACTTTTGTTATTGACAGCATGTGTTATGTATAACTATCATTTGGTTGTACCCTATTGTGAAGGGCGACTCCTATTATTCGGGAGTTTTGGTTGTGCGGATAATGGCGAGGGCACTTACTTGTTGGTAGTGGTGTAAGGGCGCGTTTACGCAGCGTCTCGCCTTTGCATTCTCGCAGCTAGAACTCAATCGCGATGGCAAAGGTGACATTGACATGGTAACAACGCTAAATGGATTAGCTAAATCCGACATCGTTTGAGTAAATACTTGCAGTCTTATAATCCGTGCCAATAATATAAAGAATTCCTCATGACGAAACAATTTTCCCAAACACTTCTAAACTCACGTTATTTGCTGTTTTCGTTGCGAGGCGGCAGACATAAAACCGCCGCCATGTTGGAATTTGAGGTGATTTCTAGCTTCTAGCTGCGAGAATGCAGAAGCGAGTGGTTGCATGAACGTGCCCTAAGTCCAGTAAGAGTTTTTGATGTTATGAGGGAGTAAAACAAACTATGATGAACAAAATGTTTTCTAGTCTTTCCATGGGTTCGTATTAGATCCTCTCCATTCTCTCAGTTATTTATTATTTTATTATTGTGTTTATATAATTATTTGTCCTGATGGATAATGTTTTGGAAACACGCTATTTAAAAGGAAGATTGTGTTAATCTGTAGCGAAGTTACATGCATGACGGAAATCCAAACGGTCTTGGCTGTCATGTTAATGTAGATATTAAACTTTAAAAGCACTTGTAGAATGTTACACAGTAAAAGCCGGAAAGTGCACAAATCTACACAAAAACTGGACGTTTCGGCTCATCTCGCAGCCATTATCAAGAGAAGCAAGTAAAAACAAATGACAAAAAAACACACGAAAGCCATGAGTCCAGTTGTCTTGTTATGATGGACATTTTACTTTCAACTTGACTCGTGGCTTTCTTGTGTTGTTTTGTAATTTGTTTTATGAGCCGAAATGTCGAGTTTTTATGTAGATTTGTGCACTTTCCGGCTCTTGTTTTGTAACATGTTAATGCAGACGTAGATCTATTTCTGCATTTTGGCCCGTCAGTCAGTGTGATATGTAAGTCCAAAATGTAGGTCGTTTCTGTATGCCTGAGCGGCTTTGGCCTTAGGTCTAAAAAGATCTAAGTCCAATACCCCTGGCAGTCTGAAATTTTAGTTCAAAATGCAGCTTGTTTCAGTGTGGCTGAGTGGGCTTCGGCCTTTGGTTTTAAAAGTCTGTGATCAGGCAGAAAGACTTAACAAATGCCAACAAAAATCGGTGTGTGTATGCATTTTTTTATTCTATTTACCAGCTTTAACGTGGCGGCAGTCACCACGTCCGGAGTGGGGGGGGGGGGGGGGGGGTAGCAGCCTAGCCTACGGTTAAAGACTATTATTGTGTGCACGGCGTATCTTGAGTCCTGCAAGTATTTTATGAGCCGCTGCGTCTTCCTGGAGGAGGCGGCTTTAATCGACGGCCGCTCATCGTTTTTATAACCATCTTGGATATCAGCAAGGCACTCTGTTACTAAAAACGTACAATCGATTATCTGTGTTCCTTCTGCAGCGAACTCAAGATAGGCCGCGGACACTATACGTAAAAGGTCAAAGAGAACGAATGTAATAAGGAGAGGTTCTAAGAAGAGGAGCAGACAGTGACGTCAGTGGCAAGGCCCGCATCGTGACCTACACAGATGCAAAGGGTCTTGGCGGTCGGTGAAAGACAGTCTGAAATCTAGACGGTTAACAAACCTTAACGTATAGGCCACTAGTATGTGTCATAGGCTTGGTCCTTTTCGGAATAGAATACCTCATCCCTGTTTTTTAGACATTACCTAACAGTTATTTTTAGCTATGATGTAATGTTAACTAAGAGCATGTTGTGTCTGGACTTCCAAGGAGGGGGCCGAGACCATAACAGGCCAGAGGAGACTAGGGGAAGAAGGAAAGGACTCTACACCCAAAGGACCTAGGAGTCAGTATTTTCAAATCTGGAACCAAAAGCAGAGAAACCTTGCCAGTTACTTTTGTTGTATTTCTTGATAGTGTTTAAGAAGTACTTACAGCTGAATTGATATTCAGTATCTTAAAGCTTGAAAATTTAGAGTGTAACGAAACTTTAACTACTAGACACGACTAACAGGCGTATTCCAGAAATCCACTCAAGTATGAATGGGGCTAAAGTTGAGTGTAAGGGTCAAAACGCATCTATAGAAATACCCTCAGATGTTAAGACACTCACATTCGCTTTTGTGGCTGTACTAAAATTGTTACCCTTACCTTAGATGTTTGTACTCACCTTTGCCCTCTCACACTCACACTTGAGTGGATTTCTGAAATACGGCTGTAAGTCTTAAAGGCCTATTCCATAAATCCACTCAAGTGTGCGTGGGGCTAAAGGTGAGTGTAAGGGTCAAAACGCCTCTATAGAAATACCCTCAGATGTTAGGACACTCACATTCGCTTTTGCAGCTGTACTAATTTTGTGGGTCTTACCTTAGATGTTTGCACTCACATTTGCCCTCTCACCCTCAAACTTGAGTGGATTTTTGGAATACGGCTGTTAGTATCCCAAACATAAGCTAATTTGTGGTGTTACTCTGCCTTCATTTCTGACGTTACAGGTTTCTAAGTAGATAAATCTGAACGTAATATTTGTCAGCATCATGGACAGAGCTTACATAACTAGAATACACGTGAAACCAAGAAAGAAATTCGCTCCAACTGGGACTGGAACCCAAGATTTAACGTTTACCAGCTTCGCTTTAACTCCTTACCTTGTGATGTCTTGTTGTTGAAGTTTGATTTTAGACGTCTTAGAAGTGCAGTAAGTGGGCTTACATATATTTTATTGTTTTCAGTAGGTATCACCACGTTCCAGGGCGTGGATCGCTCAAGCGAAAGCAAAACTCTAAAGTTTGAGTAACGCAAAAGCCGCAACGCAAAAATGGGCAAGGCAAATAAAATAGTACGAGTGTAAATTTTGGAAAGACACATACAGGCACATAACGGTTCAACTTGATACACTGTCTTTGAGTTTAATCATTTGCAGGCGACCTACGCAAAATATTTGCGCTGAAAACGTAATTACTATACACAAAGGCACGCGGGTGATAAACTATTCAAATGTAACTGTGTAGTAAAGCATTCGTCTCTGTTAGTTTGCTGTACCAGCCTTTGAAGTTGAAGAACTCCGCCGTCCTTCACGTTACAAATCTCTCTGATTGCACGTGTTGCTATACATTTTAAATGAAATTTCGTCTGATGAAGATTGCTGAAAATACTGAAATATCAAATTGCTGTTGCGCTCTTTACTTTTATCTGTGCTCATTGGCTTTTTCACTGATATCCTATACTATGCGCCACGACGCTCTGCCGTGATGCGTGTATCACGTGACTGGGCTTGGCCAATGAGATGGCCAAACGACCTCTGTTCTCGTTCCTCAGTGGGTAACGCATGGTGACGTCACGGTAGAGTGTGATGGCGCATGGCATCACGTGACGGCTTGTCCAATCAGACTGCCAAACGACCTCTGTTCTCGTTCCTCAGTGGCTAACGTATGGTGACGTCACGGCAGAGAATCGTGGCGCATGGTATAAACTGTAGGTAAAAAATAATAATAATCCAGGTGTACCTCTATATCCCCTCTCCAATTCTTGATAGTTTTTAAAATTTTAAAACTGTAATATGCAAAATGATAAGCATAAAGTTGCGGAAAAAGTTATTTTGAAGGAGGACCCTCTAATCCCTCCCTCTCTCGAAATGTTACGAATCCCAGTTCTTAGCAATTCCGTCTTCTTGTAGTTGATCCATGATGCCAATGTCTCCAACTCACCGAATGTCTCCAACCTTCTCCTCACTTCCTCCAACGATTCCCGCCTTTCAAACTGGTGGACGAGCTGCGCATGACTCAGGCGGATTAAAACTTTGGAGCGGCAGAATAATTAGAGCTTTCCAAGTCGTCTCCTTGGCAGCCCATTTGCGTAAGGGTTAACGGTGAATTACCAAGGGAAAGGGGATCAGGGAGGGGATTTATCAGGGATGTCGTTCATGTAAATAAGATAGAATAAAGTAGGGGAAGGGACGGCCAAGAAGAAAAAAGATGGTGTGCCGTCTCAGGTTTGTGTGCCGAAACTTAATCCGCTTGTCGGTGTCGGCTGTCGGCGTTGCTATGATCAAGGCTTCACACAGGTGCCGTTTGTTTAAAGGGGGCGCAACGTAAGTTAGCGTTTTTTTTTTCGTTGCGTTAATGATGCATAAGCAAACTTTTGGGGGGCGGATAATGTTGGTGTCTTTTTTTTTTTTTTTTGGTGAGACTGCGGACTGAAGGCTTTAATGCGAAGCTGATCTAGAGCTACTCACCCTGAGCTGTTTCTGGATGTCTTTATAGTTTGGTGCGCTTCCAGCTTGGGAGGAAAGTCTCCCAGCTGTCTATCGGTGATAATAATAATAATAATAAATTTATTGCATTTTCAAGGCTCGTAGTTTTAATAAAAACTTGAGAGCCGCAATACATACAATAAATAAATAATACATTTAATACATATTAAATTACACAATATATACAAAATGGGTAAATATGTACAAAAAGGAATTAATTTACAATAAAATCCGCTGTTTAGTTATTTTAGTATTTTAACATTTAAGTTATTTCCTATTCAGTTAACATCTGTCTGTGAGAACCTTTAGTTTTTGTAAGAATTTATCAATACTTGTTTTAATTCTTTTTTCAAAATTCCTTTGCTTTGGGAGTTTAATATTTTTGGGTCCAATTTATTGAAAATGTGTGGGATGTAATAGGGTTTGTTTCTTAATCCATAAGCATTGTTCCACTCTGGTATTCTATATTTCTGTGTTTTTTTTCCTTAATAGTTTGCTTTTGTTTTCATCATAATTTTTGTGTGTATTTATGTAGTAATTCTTTATTACTACCACAAAGTCTGGTAGTTCTATAATTTTTTTAATGTTATTTTTTTGTATATAATTCTTTTGTTTTTTCACCTTCTTTCCCAAACAATACTTTTACGATCTTATTCTGCACTCTTTGTAATCTTAAAATGATATAATATAATGATACAGTCTATAAAATGATATAATAATAATAATAATTTTTTATTACAATACAATACTTATATTGTACGCTCGAAGCCGTTCTTACACAGCTTGTATATGAGCTTCGAAGAACATCATATTCAATTTAAATTATTCATTCAACCTGTCACCCTAGTATAGTTTATAAATATATGGACATTTATAACAGTATTCAAAGTCTCATCAACGTATTTTTATTCTTTCATTGTACAGTTTTGCTTTATTTCCTCTTTTAAGTTCGCCTTTAAGTCTTTTATTGTGCAATAATTCGTCAGTTTGCCAGACATTTTATTAAAAATGTCTGGTATGTGCAATTTTTTATTTCTTTTTTCATACATGTTGTTCCATCTTAGCAGCATGTATTTTGGTGGCATTATTCCTAATCTATTCCAAGTGTGTTCATTTTTTGTTTTGTATATATTTGATACATTTGATTAATAATTTTTGCAATTATTATGTAATTTCGCAATTCTGTTATTTTACTTTTCCCATTCCCAAGTATACTTTAATTATTTTGTTTTAATTTTTTTGTAATCTTTCAATTAAGCACTCTGATGAAAAACCATAATAATAATAATAATAATAATAATAATATTAATAATAATTTTCTTGCATTGCTTAGCGACTCGAATTTTAATGTAAAACTTGTAGGAGCAACTATAATATATCGGAACTAACATTAATTTACATCAACTGTTTTAACAATTTCGTAAATTTAAATATACTCTGCTACAATACGAAATTAAACAATTGTATCTATTTTTAAATTACATATCAAAACTAACGTTATATAACGATTATTATCAGAATAGGCTAATATACTTCACATGCTCAATCCCAATATATTTCCATTCCATAAAATTGGTAAATCAGGGTTGTTACGATTATAATCATCGAGATTATAATCACTTGATTAAAATTGAAATTCAACTGATTATAATCGAGGACCAGGTTGACACAAAACTGTGGATATTCAAGTACCAAAGAACTTGAACAACCCAAAATAAAATATACTGCTGGTGAATTTAACGCAGTCAGGAACGTATTCTTCTACTTTTTTTTGGTCTGATCCACTCAAAAATATGCAACCGGTTATGCCATGCGCAATGGCTGTTTGTCGTGACGTCACCACGAGTTAGCCAATGACGAACGAGAACAACGGCTGTTTGGCCGTCTGATTGGACTAACCCAGTCACGTGATATGAACGTCACAGCAAACGGCCATGGCGTGTGGTATAGGAACAATCAAAGTAGGGAATTAATGGCAACATTCAAATCCATAAATCCAGGAAAAAATTAAAGGACTACTTTGCAACTTATGTATACTGCTAGGCGGCAACTAACAACTGCAGCTGTTGTGACTGTGTTCATTTAATCAGCTCATGTGTGAGGAATGAATGTGCCATTGTGCCACAATATCTACACTGACTTTACTAAGTATTATTACTGTAATAATAGTTACTGTGGTGTGCATGTTAACATGAAATTTACACGTGGTAATCACGTTTTAAATTTTTTAATACTTAAAGAGACCTATAGGAATGGCATTTTGGCAGTAGCAATTGCCGAACAAGAAATAGAACAAACTCTAGCAACTTTAACTATATCATAATTATGGTTGTAACCTTAATGTTATCAAGTCTGAGTATATTCAAAATAATCTGATTAATTCGATTATTTTAAAGTAATCATGATTTTTTCCAACCCTGGGGTAAATATGTAAGTACTAAGTTACAGCATGAAGTTACAATTGTGAATCTTCAATTATTTTCCTGCGTCATGAAGTAAATGCATTTAAGTTTTGTAAAACATCGTTATTCGTCGAATAATGGGTAAAAATAGCCTTTGGCGTTGTCATGGCGAGCTTCCATCCATGCCTGAACAAGATTCGGCAGATCAAAGGTAGCAATTGAAAGATTCGTTTGTAAAATATACAAAATAATTTCCTACGACGTCACATCTGAAGTAAAAAAGAAAGACGAGGAATTATTAAAATGTAATCTTCATATTTCAAAGTGAATTTGTTCGGCTTTTGATGCAACTTCCTTTTTTTGTACATCGGTATCCAAGGCTGCTCCACGATTGGATGAAATCATTGGAAACTTGAAATTTGGTTAGGTTATTACTTTATAGAGCTCATTAATTCCAAGAAATCAGATTCTTATGTTTGTTCATTATTCCATTACGAACATGGAAAGCGGGGGTGGAGGGTCACCATTTTGCGAAACTTCGATAAGAAAACGTAAAAGCATTAAAAAAAATCAATACGTCAGGTGGTTTTTAAAAATTTTCTCCAGGAATATTAGTTAAAAGGGATACCAAGCGACCAAAGGTAAAGTATCCTTCATTTGGTAAAGCGAATCGAGCGAGGTCAAATAATCAACTGAATTTGAATTTTGTGTCTCTCTTTGTCTACGAGCGTGTTTGTTACGGACACCATAACGTCCGTAATTTTGTTTACAATTTCATACCATGGAGTTCTAAAAAAAATTTTTGACATCTGACGCAGGATAGCGATATGTGACGGCCGTTGTCTACACATTCCAGAGCAATTTCATTGTCCCATTCTACTAAACCCATCCTCATAAAAATTTGTAATAAATAACTTCGTACTTTAATTCCTTATTGGAATTGCTTTATTCGGGTTATTTGTTAGATGGCTAAGCCAATTTTTAGTAAGTAGCGGCGGATGGGAGCCCGATTCGTAAAGTTAGTGGCCCCGAGCATTACGTGAGCAACACAAAGCCGTTCACTAACATACACCATAGTGTAAGTTTATTTAGTGTGAAGAATGCAGAAAATAATTACAAATGTTAAAAAAAATAGTATCATTGCCAATTTCGCATGTTTTGAAACAACGTGGTTGCTTTTTTTGAAATACCTTGAACATCTTGAAATATCACCATCTTGGAAATTGGTTAGTGGAGAAACATGCTTTACGAAGACTAAAAAAAATGGAAACGTATCTATTGAGAACTGCCATGCCAACACACGAAAATTGACCTTTGTTGGGTGGTGTTTTTGCTTCAGACCAACTACCAAGAATAGCTCATCATTTGGTTTAAATTGTCAACAAAACTGCATCAAATCCTGGAAGTAACGGGGTCGCCATTTTCTTCGACCGCCCTAAAGCAAGTGTGGACTAATTTGATACTTATGGTTTGAAACCGAAAAAATCAACATTATTTGGTTTCTGAAAATTAACTTTGTTTTCGAACCATTACAATCTCCACAAGTAATACAGTCCTTGCACTACGGTGTGTGGGCAATACTGCGTTTGTTATCTGTATCACAAAGCCAACAGTCTGCCAATGACTCGCATACTGCAAGATATACACCCCATGACTAACGAATTCAATGATCATCGTGCCGTAATCGTTAGATTTGCGAAAGGTACTTTTTAGTTCGAAACTCCAAAACCCTACAACGACCAAGACGGCTTCCCAAAGTTGCATAGCTGTACTGTGGGATGACATTATCTAACAAAAATGAACCAATCGCGCATCAGTACTTTCACCATACATTACCTGGGGCCGATGGCCACGTCTGCTCTTTGCTCCATTCACATGACCGCCTGGAAACAAATCTAAGGATTGTTCAGACGCATGTTACAGCTAAAAACTTGGACCTAAAGAATGACTTTCATAAAATGTGCAACTTTTCCCCGATGATCCTGGTATTAAAACACAGGTATTGTACTCGAAGCAAAAACTATTGATTTCTTTTTGTTTGGTAAAAAAAAAAAAAAAAGCCGTGCCCGCTTCTGAAAAATCACGAATAAAACGTAAGAAAAAAACACCGCCCGCTTGCATCATTTTTTTTAGTACCTTTCCCAAGAAGTAACTTTTAGCGGCCTATACCACGCGCCATGGCTGTTTGCTGCGACGTATATATTACGTGACTGGGCTAGTCCAATCAGACGGCCAAGCAGCCGTTGTTCTCGTTCGTCATTGGCTGACTCATGGTGACATCACGGCAAACAGCCATTGCGCATGGTTTAAAAATATACAGGAGTCGAAAAAAAAAGAGAGTATTAAGCTTTACTTTGTAAAAGTAGTAAAATAAAAATGTATGTATAGGGTAAACCTTTGTGTGAGTCTTTTTTTTTTTTTTTGCGTCAAAACAATGTATGCTGCGTCATCTTTCCTAACGTGAAAAAAAAAA
>JAHWFP010048947.1:2370-28794 GCA_023313725.1 Lithobius niger | reverse complement strand
TAATAAATGTACGCGTGGTCATTCTGTAACACTTGTTGCTGGAGCGTTCCACACCGACTGCCGGAAGCACTTTTTTGCTAACAGGGTTGTCAAGGTGTGGAATGATCTACCTGGCGAGTTGGTGACAGCAACCTCGTTACTTTCTTTCAAAACGAAATTACGGACTGTAGATTTGTCTAAGTACCTGTCTGTTTTTGTGTAGTTTATTTCAGTGTTTTAACTTTTGTTAGTGCCATACTGGCTTGTTTTACTGATTTTGTTGCCATGTTTCTTTATTTTATTTATTTTATCTTTTTTAACTGACCCCAGAACATTGTTCTGTTAGTTTTAACTTTACTACTCTCTTGCTTGTTTGCACATCTTGTTTTTATTTTTGGTTGCTTAACAACCTTAGGCTGAATATTAGTGAACCCGGTCCATTTCAGGCCTGCGTGTACTAAAGCACCAAATGTTTTATTATGATTATTACTATTAAGTACGGTTGCAAGGTTCTAAGTTAGCCCAATTCACAACACGCAGGCTTAGAGCAGTGTGGGACATGTCCACTACGCCTCAAAGGGAGGATAAACAGGAAGAGGATTCTGCATGTGCTGGCATGAATCACATTCCTTGGCCAAATGACCCTAATTGCAACCTCACGTCTTATAAGCAGGTGTAATTTTTTTCATGTCCTTTTCAAAGGGAGTTGTTAAAATGTGCTTTCTAGTGGCCGTGTAAACGTGCTGATTATTTGTTTCAATGAAAAAGTGATGGTTGGGAGGAGAGTTAAGTTTTATAATTGACTAGCATCGTACCCGGCTTCGCCCGGAGATTTGTTTGACCCGTGGTTGTTTCCCAGTATTTGCTCGGTGCTGCCTGATCGTTCACTGCAACAGTCGATTTTTGTGTGTGTAACACTCCCCCTTTCCGCCAATCCTCTCCCTCCCCTCTCCTCTCCTCCTTTTATCCCGTCCTCTCCCTCTCCTCTTGGTTTCATTCCCTTTCTCCTCTTTGCTATACGTAGTTGAACAAGTACCCGGCTCCCAGCTCCCGTGCATGCTTGCTTGTTTGTTCTGTTCTAGGTTCAGTTAATGCGTAATCGTATGCTTAATGGTAACAGCTCACGTTGTCCCCCCCCCCCCCCCACACAATCCCAGTCTTTCGCTGTGGCTTAAGCGATGCGTACCGTGAGAAAAAGAAGTGTGCATGACGTCATGTAATACTTGCTCTTGAGATTACCACGGTGTTTAGTTAGAAGGATAATTGTTAGACCCAATTGTTAGTCGAGGCAACAATGTGCCAATTTCAACTTCTTTTCAGGGCAACAACGTCCCAGTTTCAACTTCATGCCAAAGAATTGACATACTCGCACGTTTTCATTGTTCCTCTTCCGGGGGGTCGTTTCGGTTGCTTCATTTCTGCTAGGAGACTTTGGTTTATAATGTAAGAAGGTATATAATACTGAGGTTAAAATAAAAGCGCAATTCTTCCTTTTAGGCAAGGGGTCTCGAGAAAGACATGAAGTTTTAATGAGAAAATTGTTGTAATATCAACAGACGTAACAAATACAAACAGTAAAAATGTTCCAGTTTCTTGTAAAATCAAATGTACGCCTCTTTATTTAATTCTTGGAGATTTGGTGATTACAAAATGATGTGTTAAGTCCCTAAAGTCCTAACCTCTAATTAACGCTTCATTTATACTGATGCAAAAGCGATTATATTCTCCAGGGCAGCTGTTGAATATTTCTCTGCTTCGGAATGGTCCTTCCTCTGACATACCCCAGAAATCATGTTTAACGTGGAATCCTTCATCTGCTGGAAAGATATCCAGCCAAGATGTTGCACCATTCGGTCTAATCTTCGACATTTCTGAAAGCACTCCATCAAGACACACTATTTCCAATCTGGGCAGCAATTTCAACTCCAAAATGTCTTTGATTTCACGTACCAGATCGACAAATCCTGTTATGCCGCTAGTGTCTTCACCTTCCATATCAACTGCATGCACTAAGCCTAGATTTACCAGCAAATATTTGATCTTCAACTGCAGAGGAGGTAGAGCTGGAGATCGGCGCAGATGCGGAATTTCAACAAGTGATGGACATCCCTTTACACATTCTACTATGCTCTTTACAATATTTTTGGCTAACTGAGGATTAATCTCAATTCCCCAGATTTCTATTCCTTTCAGAGCCATAAAATTGTGGGTACCCATTATCCACTTCTTTAACGGAATCGGCTCTTTGTCGCCATCAAGGGATGCCATCGTCATCGACAAAATTTGCAAATTTTCCAAATTTTGCAAGGAAGAGCAAAGTTGTTCTTCGTACACGCATTCATCCACTTTAACGTCGAGACCTTTTAATGATTTCAGGATGTGAGATTGTTTGTCGGCTGACTTTAACAATGACATGCGGGATGCAAGTGATTTTACTTTGCAACATTTCATTAGGGTTTTAGCTGCCGATTTCGACAAATGTGCATGGGTAAGATCCAAACTTTGAATTTTCAATTTTGGGCAGCACGGAAACGGAGTGCATTCGACTCTCACACCTATCAGCTGAACCCACTTCCATGACTTCAGTTTATGGCTGTGTGATTTAGTGCTGCATTCAGATGACACACACTGTTCGCAAGAATGACACAAGTTACTCAAGTCTAAGTTTATGTATTCTTCCCAATTAATGATGACCAATCGTTTCAGCGAAGTGGATGCCGATGCAGCTCTAACAAGATTTTTTATTTCTCCATTGGCTGCGTCAGTCTGTTTTGACAGTGTAGACAAATCGTGGACGCGGCCAGTAATTCTTTGTTTGCCACACAGTGCTAGCTGTAATCCTCGTATTTTCTTACGTTCCACTAAACCTATAACGTTCTTCATCAGCGCTCCCTTCTTTTCGCGAAGATCGCATAACATCCAGCGTATCTCGGCTTTCTCGAGCTTTCCAGTTAGTGCTTCTTGACAAATCAGCGGAAGCCATGAATGCGATGAATCTTCCTTTATTTCAAAAGAAATGCATTTGAATTCAATTTGCAAAATTCTTTTCATAATTCCTTCCCAATGTTCTTTAACTTTGTCCTCAAAGTCACCGGATATTAGGCACAGCAACTCTTTACAAGAGATGTGGTGCTGCCATGGCAACCACTCTTCTAAGGGTGCCTGGAAATCCAACATCAACCTGTCAACATGTAAGTCAGTATGAAAACTGAATGGATGCTTGACATCCCATCGGATAATTTTAATCTTTCCTGCTTCTAACCCATATCTGAGAAGTTCGGCATGGTGAATTGAATTGCAAAAATCAATGTGACTGGTCCAAGGTATTTTCCACAAGACTGGCAACATTGGGTCAATGGCTGCTTGCAAGGCTTCACTGGCTGTTGTTTCCATGATGCTGTTGCAGAGCGAGTCAAAGTAATGTGAATATTCGGCTGCATACGGTTTCAACTCAGTAAACAGATCAGTTTGATGAACCTGGAACAGACTGACTAAAAAAGCAAACCAAAGTGGGGAACGAGTATTCATGCGAGGCCTCATTGACATAAGCAATTTTTTGTCATCTGGGCCCCATTTGCTGGAATTCGCTTTGAAGTTTCTATAAAAGTAATAAGCTGCTGCAAATTCCATTAAGGCATAATTTAGTGAAGTGTACAACACATTGGACCTAATTCCTTTCACATCTAGGACCTCTGAGAGAAACCCCAAATCCAGCACACTATGATCATCGGACTTTGTCAATATTTCTTCACAGGAAAAAGAAGACTTTTCTAAACCAAGCACTCTTGCAGCAATGCGGCCAAATTTCAACGAATAGCTCGACAGCAGAGCATCATTCTCATCTAACAGGTCAGTTTTACATGCAGGTAACATGTTTACTTTACTCAAGAATCGCTGCACCAATAATCTATACACATTTTTGTGTATTGCAGTCAGGTTTACTTCTTCCTGTTTAGAGTCAGTCAGAACGACGGTTAGTAGCAGCAGTTCTAATGGACTGATTTTGCTAAGTTGGTTCTGTGAGAACCAGAGATCGGTTATCGTTGAGGCAAATCCATTTCTGTCAGCATCTAATTCGTTTAACAAATGGCTTCTGACAAATTCATCCTTCTCTTCAACATTAAAACCGCTCAGTACAACATGTCTGTCTAAAAACCGGAACACATCAACACCACTGCATCTGGTCTTATTGTGAATTTGACGAAATTCGCCTTTGTTCGATGTTAATTTCCCTGATCGTGACAACAGCAATACAGTTGCATGGGATAGCTGCTCTTTTCGTATGATGGGAAGAAGTTGAAGTTCTGCTTTTGCGGTACTTCTTTCATAGTCATCTATTATAAGCAAAATGCCTTCGGCAAAATTGTCTTTGACAGCCTGTAATACCTTTCCATCGTTTAAATTGGGCATCGCTATTGCCTTGATCAATGCGTCATCAAAGTTCTTGGCGCAGTCAATAGCAGATAACATTATCACAAGTTTAAAAGAGAAGCTTTTGGTATCAGAACTAGCCCAGTCATATGCTATCTTGTTTGCAATGGTAGTCTTTCCGGATCCAGGCCCTCCTTGAACAAGAATTCTAGTTGGCAGTGAAGCTTGTTCTGGATCTTCATCCAAGGAAGAAAAGATATTTTCTGGAAAAATTTCTTTTTCGTGACACTGTTCTCCTTTTATCAGGTCAAATGCTTTTATTTTCACGTTAACGTAATATTTGTCCAAAGGCAATTCAAGGTCATGCCTCCAAGGCATGCCTTTCATCGTTAGGGCTTGATATCTTTTCTTTAAACACCGTTTCAAGTCTTGCATAATACCTGGAATTAATAAAAAAAAATTAAAATATAGAATTCTTACAATACTAAAAATACAAGGAGACATTATTTAAAGAGAAAATTGGTTAAGCAAAATGTTGTGTGGTGTGTAAGAGCGAATCTGCCCAAAACAAAACATGTTACGGATTCCCGTAAAATTTTTGCTGTTTGAAGTCATGATCAATCAAGTGCTACGTTAATTCCGCTGAAGTTTCAAGTAATTTCATACAACGTTTTTCAACGCAATTTTAATCGGCGGGATTAGCTTGTCCTTTTATATCAGGACTTCAAACGGCAAAAATAACTTGGCGGAAATTTCGTTAAGGCAAAATGTACAGTTAAAACAGGTCGTACCGAGCCATAGGCTTATGCAAAGGCACCGGACTCACCCCAGATAAGGCACCCACCCCAGAAATCCAAAGCTGCAGAAATCAGTTCACCCGTGCTTGCTTTGAAAGAGTGAAGAAGCAAAAACCAACTGTGACATGACCGCGGGTGCCAGTCTCATGACATTCTGCAAAGAGACATGCTGGCGGTGAAAGCACAGGATACGAATGTAGCCAGGAAACTAAGGGTGCAGGAGAATTCATGAAGGAAAGCCTCTGAATTAATTTTGGTATGTGGAACAGTGTCAAAAACTTTCTTAAAATCCCACAAAACTTAAGTGGCAGGGATCCTGAGTGAACCGGGTCAGTCATGTTGTTGTACGTTTTAAGCTAGTTGCTGAGACGTTGGCAAAATGTTTTAAAGAGCAACCCTGGAAGAAACCCATGCTAAGAAGCAGGCAAACTTCAATTCATTGCACTTCAGAAGAAGGCTGGCATGACCAAAATGCTCAAGTATTTTGGAAACGGACTACAGAAGACTGATGGGGTCAGTAATTTCCAACATCATGCTGTCAGCCTTTTGTATGGGCAAGGTAACGTTGGCATCTTTTCAATTATTTGGAAAAGTGCAAGTGCTGACTAAGATACTGAAAATATGGAAAAGGGGAATGGAAAGAAAAGATGCACAGTTTTTTTCAAAAACACAGGAGATGGCCCGAAGCCCTGTCGTCCTAAGGGCTACGAAGTTCATTTTCAACGTCTTGATGGGAGAAACGGACCACTCCACACAGCTTATACCACACGCCATGGCTGTTTGCTGTGACGTGCACGTCACGTGACTGGGCTAGTCCAATCAGACGACCAAACAGCCGTTGTTCTCGTTCGTCATTGGCTAACTCATGGTGACGTCACAGCAAACAGCCGTTGCGCATGGTTGAGGGAAACAGCAAAGAAAAACAGGAAGAGCAGAGCATTTCATGGTAGAAGTAAAGAAAGTTTTAAATGAGAGCAGATATCCTTGTCCTGAAGGAGAATAGCTTCATCAGGGTTCTTAATACAATAAAAAATGTAATAAAAATATAATAAAAAATGTAATAAAAAAGCGATTTAATTTGAGTTTTTTGTATTAACCCTAAGTGCTGACCACTGGCCCTAGGATGCTGACCACTGGTCTGTTGCTGCTCGCTTTGCTTGGGGTCCCAGGGATCACCTCACAAAGCTCAAGGTGCGCCATGTGACTGACCCAACCACACTCTCTTGTAATGGGTGAAGGAAGCTCATTTTCAAATACGCTGATGTTGCTAACAATAGAGTTCCTAGCACTTTTGAAAGCCGAAAACTTCGCAGGTGTCGCTGAACGTCTAAAAGGTTGAAAGTTTTCTTTTCTTTATTCGCTACCTATATTTTGCATCATCATTGGATTTTTTAAGGATTTTTTAAAGTCCCACATCATATACCATAGTTGGTCATGAGATTCGATCTGATGTACACTTGGCTGGTAGTATTGGACTGGGTTGTGCTTGCTAACTTTGTTTGGGGTACCTGGAGACTCTTCACAAGGTTCTCCATATATTTTTCCTTCTACTTGGTGGCATGCTTGAAAGTGTCGCAGAATGTCTGCCCGATCAAGGAGGGTTAGTTACAAAAGCCATAGAGGGAATGTAATAAAAATTTTGCTACTATTTTACTAGGAAACAGGCTTTCGGCCTATTGTAGGCGGAGTGAACAGATCTTCATTTCAAACTTATAGCTGTACCCCCGGCGTAACATATGCCGGTCTAGCCAGTTTCCGAATACCTAGTTACTGGCCGGAATGGCGCCGACACCCCCCCCCCCTCTCCCCCCCCCCCCCCAATCCTCCTGCCTCCCTCCCCCCCACATTTTCCCACTGCATGGTCAGATTGAGTCACCTACCTGGTCACCCTCCCCATTCTCGCTTGAACTTCAGTAACACACGCACACACATGATGAACTTGCTCAGTGCCACCCAAGCCTATTATATACATGGATATTTACTTTTTATTTTAATGACGATACCACATTTGCTAATTTTCTTTAAAAAATCTCGGTGCAATGCTCACTGGGGTAAGTTGGGCTCTTTGCCTTTTGGTGTGACTTACTGCTGCTCTTTTTCTTATTTTAGTTTTTTTTTTTTTAAATAGGCCTATGCTGCATGTCAAATTTATGTTAACACGCCTTCGTTTGCTCCAGCATTTAGTTTCTGTTTAGTTATTTGTAGCCTCTTTTCACAGCCCACGCTAAAGATGTGAGCAGGGTCTGTCGATCATATTACCTTCCGAAGGAAATAAGTTCGAATGACTATGATGTGGGTCACGACTTCACGTTACCCTGGCAACAAGGAATCTATGAACTATGAGAGGGAGGCTTATTATTGTTTCGTGCCGTAGTGTAAACACGTCGTCTGCTCTAAACGTTCGTTTTATATATACCACTTCACCTTGATACGACGATTTCCGGTTTCATATTCGGGATTCCCATCGCTAGTGTAGATGACACTTTCATAGCCATGCTGAACTGACTTTCTCCTAGCATTCTTTTTTTAATGGTGTCGTTAATAGAATCGTAGTGTTTTTTATGGTTGTGTTTCTTCCTATAGTGGTTAAATGCAAGGAACAAATGTTATGATTTTATTGAGTCACGTCGAAAAAGGTTATTAGCTGGTTTTATTAACTTTTGCTAGAAAATTTAATTTAATTTAATTTTCTATGTGTTTTAAAGTTTACTTGACTACCACCAGGATGGTTTACGCCTTGTCTGATTTACTTAACTATTCACGATTCCAAATTCACAATGGTGAGTGTTAGAAAAAAATTCGAAAATTTGTAATCCCTTCCATGATAATTGTTCGATTTAAGGCAAATTTCGGCTCAGCAATACTTTTACGGGTATAAATTGATGTACCAAATTTCATTCCAATCCGACCTTTTGTTTGGGCTCCACCCAGACTACAAAAGTGCAACCAACCCACCAATATTTTGCAATTTGGCGTCCGTTATAGGCTACGCTTTGCACGCTCACTCCGCCAATTAAAACCTTGTTTAAAAAATGTGACGAGCTGCATATTAATATCAAAGTATTCAAACTCAAAACCTCGGTTAGTACAAGAGATGATATGATGAAGTTTGGGATGATCGGGTTTGCAAACATACTAGTAAGGAAATGTGCACACTGGCACTGGACGAGGGTCGGACACTATCTTGGATGATGTCAGTTCTGGTACGGATGAATTGTGGGTAATAAAAATGGAGGTGTGTGATGCAATAAGGGCATCGGGGGAAAAATGTAAATGAAAGTATGTTAATCGGTTGGATAAACATTTGTTTTACAGGGAATACCTTTATGAGTACCTTTGATTTACTTGTGGTTCATAATGTCTCGTGCAAATCTAGTACATTTACTGTGTCGAGTTCACCCTTAATTAGCTGGGAAAGATTCCCATTAGTCTGGAGGCCCCTAATTGTGTTCCTCTAATTTAGTTCCTTTCCTTGTACATCAGTTACTTGGACCTTTGGTTAGTTTACCTCTCATCCTGTTAACTATTAAATAAATACAGATGCAAACCTATTTACGTTGCCTTTTGGACTTATATGTCAGACTGCCTGAGCAGGGAATCGTAACCACGACCTTTGAAACCAAAGGCCGAGGTCCTACCGCTAAGCCATACTGACACGGCCTCAGTATGTTTTGTGTATATATGCACGTGTTAAATGCTGCCTATGGACGTTTTCTTTTAGGCCGTGTCAGTATGGCTCAGCGATTGGAACTTGGCCTTTGGTTTCAAAGGTCGTGAGTTCGATACCCCGCTCAGGCAGTCTGACATTTAAGTCCAAAAGGCAACGTAAATTTTGCATCTGTATTTATTTAACTTTTGTTGAGCCTTTGGCTTTTCCGTCCTGTTTACTATTGTTCTCTTTTGTTTGCTGTATGCTTGGAAACCCCTCTGTTGTGACTTTGGGGAGCCAAAGGAAAAATAACCGAGCTTTTCCCTTGTAACTGTCAAGTCCGAATGATCGTGCTTCATGTAATTCTCTGCACGATTGGACCAATGCCATTTTGACTACGCCTAGGAACGACTATTTTCCTACATCTTCCTCTGTGCCAGAGAAGAAGTTGTACCCCTGAATGTCGGAATGAATATTGGCATACTCACTTTCCATCTAGTTCGAGTAGTACCGTTTTGGGCTTAGAACTCTTGTTTCCCAACAATGACTCCTGTTACACGCGTGTGATGGACTGTGCATTACTGAAGTCAGATAAGTTAGGAGTCCAGTACAATCTGCAAGAGGTATACCGTGTCCTAGCCTTTCTATACCCAAATATCGATTAAGTAACGAGTGCGTGAGTGACACAACACTTCTTTGCCATCTCATACTTCTGTCGTCCCTCCACGGTGGGTGATCATAGCCTTAACTCTTAAAGTTACAGGTCCTTGTGCGGACTCAAATCATTGCAGGATGTGCATTATGTGTGTCCCTACCTCTGTCCTCTTTATTACATGGTAGTGCCGACACCATACTCGCTGATAGCGTACAGGTCATGTCCTTACCAGCAACGACGACATGTCCGCAACAACAAGTGTATGACCTGATGCAAAACGGCAATGAAGTTCGTTTGGACTGAATGTGTATCATCAAGTAGACATAGAGATTTCACACTGGGTGCATTCCTGAAGACGCAACAAACCTTTTTTCCCTTCCCTATTTTTTGTTTAGTCCAAGCAATTATTTTTTTCCTTACTTCCCTTTCCTTTGCCTGAGATCTAGACAGCACCATGGAGTACAATTGGTTCCAAGAACCTCCGCCGCCGACCATCCCTTATGTCACCATACACTTCTACAAAGGAATCGAGTATTTGACCAAATCCAACTACCAAGTATGGAGCACACAAATTGTCATTTTAGTGAGAACTGAGGGAGGGCTTGTACTGATACCACAATACCAGAAAACACAGAACGACCCCACAGCACAAACCAAAATTGATGCTTGCCTCTCAATGTTACTTAAAACAACGTCATCAAACCATTTACTAGAGTTCAAAGGGACTGACACGGCAAGAACCATCTGGGACCAAATCGAGGCAACCTATGATAACCAGACACAAGCTAGAAAGACTGACCTTTTGTAGATTTGACCCAAGTTGCGATACACCCACAAGAAACTATAACAGCTTATGTCATGAGAGTTCATGGGATTATCCGAAGCTGTATAACAGCCGGTCGAGCCGTCGACGAAATCCGAAGTATGCTTTTAACTCCTGGCGGGCTTGCCATTCTCACACCTATGCACCATTTTCGAGATCTTACGAAGCATGTCAGTGTTACTAACCCTATGCCTGGTCCAGACATCTCTCCTACAGTCCTACCAACAATATCAACAACTTCAAAACAGTGGAATACAACCAATCGAATTCCCATCATGTTTTGATAGGAACTATTCCCTATCACTACAGACAGTCATTCAGACTGTACAACAAGCTGTGCCGACTCACAGAGACACGCTCAATTTGTTATCAATGCTACGCTAGCAAACGATACCCAACTAAATGTCAAGCACTGCTAATCCACACCTTGCTTGCCCACAAAGTGACCGTCCTGCAGCTCCATGGCCACAAACACAGAAATCTCGATGCTGCAGAGGGTTGGGTTACGGGGAATGAAGCTGCAGCCCTCCTGAGTATGTGAATTACACCAGAACATCCTTACCTAGCACCCAACTGCTTACGACCAGATTGCAAGATGCGAGACAACAAGTCCAACAAAGAAAATTTCCAAACCAAAGAAATAATCCAAATGTCACATCCAAGACAGTGACATTGTTGAAGAACAATTACGGATTTTGGGATGAGCCTATAGAAGTCTAACATTTTGGACCATTGTGTAGAACCTGGTAGTTGTGGGAGACAATTTGTGCCATCCAACCTGATGTGTTCCCTAAAGAGGTCAGAAATTTACACCATAGCAATAATAGGTTAAGCAATTTAGGATTTGCAAAGTTTGGCTTAGACTCTTATGCATCCGTAAGAGTCATGCGTATTGCGGAAAAATTCTAAGTGCAAAACTGTAAGGGTATAGCTAGCAGCCGACAGTACCTTCATAGAAGGAAAGAAATTATTCTGGGATATAACTATTATGGGAGTAAATTGAGAAGGCAGATTATTTGGTGTTCTGATTATATTAAAAACGTAGTTTAGTTACCACAAGCTTCCAACAACCTTATTAGTGCTTCCAGATTAATTGGGTCAGGGAAAAATGACATTATGAGACTGAATAGCAATTATTTCCATTAAATGGCCAAAAACCAACAAACTAGTACTCTTCGCTAGATGCATCATTTGCACAATGTTGATACAGTAATTTTGCCTAACGATAGCGACGTATCCTACGGGTTGAGTTTACTAAAAGTCTCGTAGCTATAAAATCTAATCTAGCCATTCACTCCAATACTAACCATGTTCAAGATGTTGCTCAAGTATTACGAAATGATTATTTGGACAGAGTAAAACATTTACGTGAACCAAACCCTTTACTCTTTCAAACCTGTGCCTAGGAGCTGACCCTGTTGTATCTTTAGTGCCGTGTAGTTATGATAAACAAGTGGAACATGAATTAACCACCACTTACGCTGAAACAGGTAATAGACTTGTGAACTTAGAGGGGGATTTACCATCATTGCACGTAAATCTAAATAACTTGGTGCCACAACTGGTTAGCAATATCGAAAAACATGCTAGTACTACACCCGAAACATCACAGCACGTTAAATTATCAAATGTTTTATTTACAATTTATAGTAAGTTATTGTCTACCAAACTAACCATAAATGGTCCCAAAACCTCGCGTTGCATTCTGATACACTTTCAAAATAAAGGGAAGTCAATGAGGCGAACAATTGATGAACTGATATACCAAGTATGAGAGATTTGTTATAAAGCCTAACTCCGCTAATTAAAGCAAAGCTCTGAACTCTTCTTGTAGGTTCGAGTGGAAAGTTGCAATGCAGCAGGAGTTAGACACTCGAAGAACTGGGGTATGGAAGTTGGTAGATAAACCTGCAAGGAATTCACCTTGGTTGAAGCTAGCAATAGTTCGTATCTAGGGTTCTTTTTGAGCAAGACATAGAAGGTCTATACGTGTTACAGATCAAGTACATCGACAAAATCATAGAAAGGTTTCAAGTTCGTTATATGAAAGACGTTCATGTGCCCATTGACGTAAACTAAAAATTGGATGACTATGGGGAGTCAGATTTTTGTGACAGACTCTACAACCAGTCCCTGGTCAGTTCATTGATGTACTTGGTTTCTGGGACATGCCCCGATAATAGCTTTGCTATTACGAATTTAGGTCTTTTTTCCCAATAACCTTGTGAGATGCACTTACTTGCCGGTAAGAAAATTGTGAAATATGTTGAACTTACAACAGTTGAGACGTTTAGGGTTTTTCGGGTCACACCATTAAGGTATTTGGTGGACCTATCATTTGGAAAACAACTAAACAGAAAGTGGTTGCTTTGAACCCTGCAGAGGCAGAAGTACTATCCATAGTAGAATATATTAGACACGTTTTATGGTTACTGACTTACTGGCAGAGCTGAACACCGCCTTGAAAGAAATGCCCATTGGAATCTGGACACACAGTCACTCCTTGGACTAATTACTACACTTTCGTTACGGGATATCTCACTTGCTAGACTTACCGCTCAAGCACCACGTGCAAAACTCTGTTACCGAGATTCTAGTTTCTCAATTATGCCACGAGAGTGCAAACTGTGGACAATGCGGAAGTGACGGTTGAGCCATGTGATCAGCGCCTGCCTCCTGTAGAAGAGCGTAGCAAATAAAGCACAATTGAACCGGCAGCCCTGCCAGCGTTTCATCAATCACTTAAATGATCAACACAGTAAGTTCAGCGTACAAACATAATTATTCTGGCGTTCTCCCACTTCAAAACTCTCCATGGATACAATTTCTTGTTGGGAAATTTATGAAATGTAATACCATGCATGTGTGGCTTGCCATACTGTCTGGAATTAGTTGAGCAGTCGCCGTGAACGCACGTCTCCACCATCTTGGATTTGCCCGGAAGTAGCCGTGTGGGCATTTAGTTCGTAGTCACTTCCTACAGATGGCTCAGCACGTTTTGATCGTGAGAGCTTTCGATGGAAAGTTGCATACATTTCGGTGCAAGTGAATAGGGCTAGGTCACTCTACAATTACCCTGGTCAACAGTTAATATGTACGCCCCGCTCCAAACACTACGCTAGGAAATTGTGGATTATCAGAAGCTGTTTCCAGAAAGGAAGTATGGAGTTGATAATTAAGCGAATTGACACGTAAGAAGCCGACTTATTTTTGAAAGCGACTGTACCTAAAGTTGGAAAGCTTTAGAGGAGAATTGTCACTTCGTTTTGCGAACCTCCCACCTGCGTAGACACGTTATTGATTTTTCCTTTTTTTTTTTGTTTTCCTGCATGTTATTGGATAACAAATGTGTAGATTTTGATATGTACCTTTTTCTAGTGATATTACTTGTAATAAATCTTTTTGACTACCATGTTTTTAGACTAATCCCGGTTGCTTTTTTAAGGATTTTAAAAGCTTTTTAATTAACGGTATGCGAGAAAACTATTAGATTTAATAACTAATTTTTCCTTTTTGACTTATTTACTCATCTTTTTTTCTTCTTGTGTTGATGGTCTATGAAACGATACCAATCTCTGTACACCACTGGGAATTTTATTAACGGGGGGGGGGGGGGGTTAAAACTCGTTTTCCTTTACCCTTTTTTGAGGGGCGTGATGTGATACGTGTGTCGGGGAAAAAATGTAAATGAAAGTATGTTAATTGGTTGGATAGACACCTGTTTTACAGGGGATACTTTTATGAGTATCTTTGATATACTTGTGGTTTGTAACATCTAGTGCACGTCTTGTACTCTTATTGTGTCGACTTCACCCTTAATTAGCTGGGGAAGATTCCCATTAGTCTGGAGGCCCCTAATTTAGTCAATTGCTTGGACCTTTGTTTTAGTTTATCTTTCACCCTGTTTACAATTGCTCTTTTTTGTTTATTGTATGCTTGGAAACCCCTTTGTTGTGCCTTTGGGGATAGGGCCTTAGGGCTTCAGGCAGATGACCAGGAGTGGTTAACGCTCGTTAAACCTTTTGAACACTTTTTTTTTTATCTGTCGAAAAAACAGCCGAGCGTCTTCCTGTAACTGACTAGACCAAACAGTTGTGTTTTCTGCACGATTGTACTGACGCCATTTTGGCTAGGCTTAGGACGACTATTTTCCTACAATGTTTATTAGCCGTATTCTTCTGTGCCAAAGAAGTAATTGTGACCCGAATGTCGAGATGAATATTGCATATTAGCTGTATCCCGGCGTAACATACGCCGGTCTAGCCGGTTCCCGCGTACCTAAGTGAAATACTGGGTAGCACGAAATGAAAATACCTTCGAGGCCCTCAATCTGTCTCCTCCCCGCCTCACCCCGGGCCCCCTCTCCTCACATTCTCCCGGTGCATGGTCAGATTTCCCGCATGCGCTTCCTACTCACTGGTAGCCCTTTCCCCTCTCCGCTGCCCCCCCCCCCCGAATTCCCCCATTGTGTGGTGTGAATATCCCCACCCCCATCGCCGCTCCCCTCCCCTTGAACCCCTGTTGTTTGGTTTTCGTAGGAAAGTAAATGTCTTTTTACAATGGAGGACGCTGCTGTTATGTTGCTGAATTGACTGTCCGTTCTGACACTAAGTGCGATAAACCCAGCAACGATCGTGCAGACATTGATTGTTTCTCAACCATTTTTGAAAGTTCTTCCTGATTGTTACAGGAGACACACATTGTAACGCACACACAAACGTTTGTTACTGATTGTTATGCACACACACCTGACGATTTTGCTCAGTGCCACCCAAGTCTTTTATATGTATTTAATGCACGGTGGTGACGTCACGCCAACACATCCCAATGCTAAAAGTGTAGCCGTTATGTATACGGTTAATCTGAAAACCCACACACGTGACCGTGGGTTAATTTTGATAACCCACACTTTTTTGACAACCCACACTTTTTCCGCGCTCCACACAACCACTGCTCTACCATGTGACATACTTTGCAAAACTACCGTACACAACACAAATTCAACCAACATAAATAAGCACATTTGCAACCTGCGACATTTATCATACTAACACGAAAAGAAAAAAAACCTCGCGTAGGCTACTATGCTAGGACCCCACCCATGGAGGAATGGCCCAATCCTCCAACCTTTCGCTCCGACAGTACTAAAACTAGGCTACCAACACTTGTAAACACACCTAAATACACCTAAAAACATACGATACTCAAGCGAACAGCACATTTGTAGCCTGGCGACATTGTCCGCACTAACACGAAAAAAAAAAAAAAACTCGCGTACGATGCTACCCCCCTCCCCACCCCCATCCATGAATGAACGGTCCAAGCCGAATCCGACAACCTTTCGGTCCGAACTAGCCTACTGACACCTTCTAAAACACACCTAAAAACCTACGAGACTCAAGCAAATAGCGCATTTTATACGCTCTATCTTATTTAAACTAATAAAGTAGAAAAATTACGGTTTTACCTTTACGTCGGTGACTGGGACTGGATATAGGGACGTCCTCGCGTACGTGAGACTTTCGCAGACAGGAAGTTTAAACCGGAAGTTTGAGTTCAGGAATTTACGTCATGTTTCACAAATAAAATTTTCAAATAATTTTTTTTAAATCTCAAATAACTAGATATGTTGGCTCGACGTCACACCATAGCATTAAAATACATATCCGTGAGCCGTTGTCGATTTAAGGGTTATAACTGCTGTTATAATTATAAGTGTTAAATCGACAACGGCTCACGGATGTCTACTACTTAATGCACGGTGGTGACATCACGCGAACACATCCCAATGCTAAAAGTGTAGCCTTTATATACGGTTAATCTGAAAACCCACACACGTCACCGTGGGTTAATTTTGATAACCCACACTTTTTTGATAATCTAACACTTTTTCCGCGCTCTACACAACCACTGCTCTACCATGTGACATACTTTGCAAAACTACCGTACACAACACAAATTCAACCAGCACATCCCATTGCAACCAACATAAATAAACACATTTGCAACCTGCAACATTTATCGTACTAACACGAAAAAAAAAACCTCGCCTTTGTTCTATGCTAGGACCCCACCCATGGAGGAATGGCCCAATCCGCCAACCTTTCGCTCCGACAGTACTAAAACTAGGCTACCGAGACTTGTAAACACACCTAAATACACCTAAAAATATACAATACTCAAGCGAACAGCACATTTGTAACTGGCGACATTTTCCGCACTAACACGCAAAAAAAAATACCTCGCGTACGATGCTAGCCCCCTCCCCACCCCCATCCATGAATGAATGGTCCAAGCCGGACCCGGCAACCTTTCGTTCCGACGGTACGAAAACTAGCCTACCGACACTTTCTAAACACACCTAAAAACCTACGAGACTCAAGCGAATAGCGCACTTTATACGCCATATCTTATTTAAACTAATAAAGTAGAAAAAATACGGTTTTACCTTAAACACAAACGTCGGTGACCGGGACTGGATATAGGGACGTCCTCGCGTACGTGAGACTTTCGCAGACAGGAAGTTTAAACCGGAAGTTTGAGTTCAGGAATTTACGTCATGATTCACAAATAAAATTTTCAAATAAATTTTTTTTTAATCTCAAATAACTAGATATGTTGGCTCGACGTCACACCTAAGCATTAAAACACATATCCGTGAAGTAGACCCGGTTATCCCGAAATAATTGATCGTCTACTGGAAACGGAACAGTCCAAAGATCTCGGGGTAGCTAAATCGAACTCACGCTTACGCGTTCGTGCGATTTCGCCACCCCTCGATCTTTGGACTGTTCCGTTTCTCGCAGACGATCAATTATTTCGGGATAACCGGGTATACTTCACGGATATCTATTACATATTCACTCTCCACCCTATGTATTCAGCACTGTTTTGGGCTTAAAACCATTGTCTGCCAACTATGTCTCCCGTTACATGTGTGTGATGGACAATACATTACTGAAGTCAGATTACGAGTCAGATTACGAGTCTGGGCCATTGTGCAAGAGGTATATCGTATCTGAGCCTTTCAATACCCAAGTGTCGAATAAATAACGAGTGTGTGAGTGACAAAACGCGTCTTTGTGCAAAAAAGTATGTTTTAAAGTATCTATAACACGCGCCATGGCTGTTTGCTGTGACGTGCATACCATGTGACTGGACTAGTCCAATCAGACGGCCAAACAGCCGTTGTTCTCGTTCGTCATTGGCTAACTCATGGTGATGTCACGGCAAACAGCCATTGCGCAAGGTTTAATGATTCTCCCAAACACGATTAAGCCAGACCTCTAGGTTTGAAATAAAAGGGGTGATGTTGTCCGCGTCTCCCAGTTGACACACAGTTGAAATACCCTAGATTTCCAGTGCCTTGATGTTTCCAGAGAGCATGACATGAAAATCTTCGGTTGATGATTTCAGCGCTTTCCATTTAAGAATCTTTGCTTCATTCTTGTATATTGTTGTTTTGTTTTGTCAGAATGAGATTTTTGTTTTGCAGCCTGTATCTTTTCGTGAAGGAAACCCAGCTCCATGACTATACTATCCGCCAGGAAAGAAGACTTTCCTTATATGGTCATTTTATGACTACTAATCTTTCATGGAAAAAAGTGCGCCTTGCCTCTATACTCTATAACTGCGTCGTCGTGGCAACGCTATTAGACCAACAACAATGGCGTCGCTTTCCGATCAACTTCGTGTCAACAAGAAAGAGTAAACTCTCCACAGTCAAGCTAGGGGTGTTATTTGGAACGTTTTTCAGTATTTCACGAGTCACGGAGAATCTATTTCTATTTGTATTACTAAGAATTACTTGCATGTCAAATTTCAAGCTTTTTGCTCGATGTGCATGATTAGCCCAAATTATGGGCCTAGCAGCTTTAGTATATGAGCACACGTTGGCTGCTTAGCCATGGCGGATATCTGCAAGGTAAACGACGCAGCCGGCATGCACAATGCATACCCCTGTTTTGAAACGCGTTGGACTTCTTTTTTGGCGGAGACTATAGTCTGGTGACTAGCAATTCTGGGACAAAAATTGTCAAGATTCGCAAATCTGGGTCAAGTAAATTCTGTTGAACTTCAAATTAGTATTTTTTTTTTGCCCCTATTCTTTTCGAAAAATGTCCTTTTTTGTAAAAAAAAAAAAAAGTTTTTTTTGTGCCAACGGGGGGTCTAAAAGGGCCTAAAAAAACCTTAAAAAGGCCCAAAAATGGACCCAAAAATTGTAAGACAGGAGCAGAAAAGGGTAAAAACAGCAAAAGAAAAGTCCTCATAAAACTTAGTGTGTCCTTTTACTAAAAGTTGCACTTGCCCTCTCGTGGGTCTGTGCATGCTACTGAATTCGGGAATCAAAATCCCCGAAATGTTCCTGCCCAATTTTAAAGGGATATTCCTCCCAGCGTAATTCTTCTCGATCCTCCACATCAAGTACGACCCCAAAGGTTTATTTCCTTACCGTTAGTTCATCCCTTGGTAAAAATATGTTTTAAAATGTGGCCTCTAGGAGATTTTCTGTTGAATATTGGTAACTTTATTTACGCACTTATATGATCCTTTGGCGCTTACAATATTCATGACATTTCATCTCTGTGTGTGCACGTACTAATTTTTTTTTATAATTACCATGAGGTCAAAAATCTAAAAGACTAATAAGGTAAAAATTAAAATTAATTTTTCCAAAAGATCGCCGAAGCAAAATTATAAATTGTGACGTTAAAATACGAGAATCATTCCGGTTTGTGACGACACAATCTTTAACTTGTTACTCCTTCTGTACTATTCCCAAAGCCGACCGAGGCAGCAGCTACGTTCCTCGCTGCGATGAACGCAGCTACCACCCCAGCCGACCTTGGCGCTGGTAATGCGCGAATGGCGATCTGCGCGTGGCTGTGATAAGGTAGGAAGAATATTATAGGGCAGGCCGGGTGTCCCTTTAATTATTAAAGAATTTGAATCCACAAATTGGGCATAGAGCTTATGGAAATTTGAAATGAATATGTACTAACACTAATAAATGTTTATGGGTTGAAAAATCATCGTAGAGATAGACAGATGGACAAACAACACCAGAGACAGACAAACACCACAGTTAACACACCTTGTCCCTGTGGGCACCCCTGGCCTACTCCTTTAAAATGTAAAAAAAAATCGTCAATTTGACTTACCTTCATCAGATTTGTTCAAATTGTTACTTGCAACGATATGTTGCGGTTTTAACAGCTCCATACTGTATAAAAAAAAAAAAAAAGATTTTAAACTTTGCTTTAAAGTAAAGCTGAAGCTTCCCATCTTAAATTTCAGTACCGTTAATTAAGACACTTAAAAAACATGTGAGAGGTACGAAAACCACTCAGGCTTTATAGTTATTACGTAGTAATGTATCTAAATCTTCGTTCTAGCAGACGAATTCTTCGTTTGTGCGGTCAACACATCCAAGTCTCGTTCGTGTGACGTCACACTTCATCACACGTTGGCGTATGCGCCCAACAAGCTCAGGCAAGATCGCGTTCGGCTCTCACATTCCTCACCACTACTGCTAGTGAAGAACAGCAGCACAGATTCTTTTGCAATAAAGCGCGCACCTTCTAATCTGTTTCTCCCTCCCCACGAGCACCAAGTGGACACTGTCCAATCGCTTATCTGCCTAGCATTAGTTGAGTGGATTACCGCCTAGCTGAACGAACTTTTATGAGTCTTTGTAGCGGTAACAGTCACGGTAGAGTTACTTTCTTGAATACTTTAATTTAATAAATCACGCAGAGATTGAGTTTTGGTTCGCGCTACTATGATCAGAGCGGTCCGGTCTCGCAGCCACCGTGTAAAGCCTCGTTTATGCACACGCGAAGCAACAACGCAACGCGAAAGAAAATAGGACTAACGCGCGCGTGAATGTTGCTTGTGCATAAACGCTTGTAACGCTAGGGACGCGCAAATCCGCTAGATGCTGCTGCATGCAAACAGCTAATAGTAGCTAGCTGTACGCAAAATCAGAAACAAGAAATTTATTACTATTGTTCGTTCTTTTACCTACACCCCAAATCCGTAAGTAATGTAAATAAAACCGAACTACGAACAAAATCCGTTAAAAAAACATTGCAAGTTTTCTAAGTTTCCATTTGTTTATAGTTGTGTCGTGTATTTGCGTTGTGCTAATCAGTGGCACACATCGACACACAATTACTTAATGCTGAATGAATTGCTTTAATTTACCAGACAGTACAAGCATTTCTCCCACCATTTCTATGCATTCTGTCGCATTGCAATACTTTTATCTTTCCTAGCTTTGTTTTAAACTTGTAGTTTCTCTCCGATTCGAGCTCCGATAGCTTCGTTAACGAGTTCGTATGATTTGACCGCCACCCTCCTGACCGCTGATTGGCTCTTTCATCATGACGTCACGCTCGTACGCTTTCCCAGCTCCAAGCGAAGCGAAGGTGATAGATTTGAGTCTATCGCATTCGCTTGGCTTTTCTGCGCGCGCGAACAGGCTCGCGAGGGTTTGCTTGGTTGCTTTGCGCGTGCATAAACAACACTTCGCTTGTGCAAAAACCAGGCTTTAGAAGCACAAGCCGGCACACACTCACTAGCATGCTACGATGACGTCATTCCTCCAAGATCCAAAGTGATGAAGTGTGACGTCAGTAACATGTGAGTCAATTGCGTTCGCTGTCTCGTGTCATGGAAACATCAAACTTAGATTCTAAATTAACTATTGCTTAATTAATACGAATGTTAGAATCTTTGCGCAACTTGCATCTTGTTTTTTTTTCGTACCTAACTATAATCGGGCCACTAAGAGAATGACTTGATGTTATCATCGATTGTTTAAGTCGTGGCCTCGTTCGCCTGTTTGATGTGCGTGCAAGGTGCACTGTTGGCCATTCATTACCCATTACCAAGGCACAGTATATTTCGTATGGTGTGGCAGCGCTATATTACGAGCTTGGTCCAGGGAGTTCCTGTCGCGCGAGACAGCTGCGGATACGATCGAATCGAGCTCGCCCGTGCTTTGAATTCAATGGGTATGATGTGACACGGTCTCATTTCGAGACGTAGTTACACATAAGGTAATTTCAGCAATGAAGAAAGATAATTTATGGTTCCTCTCATAACATAGTGAAGTGAGAAAATGTTGGCTCCAGTAGAAGTATTTTTACAGTAACACCGATTTAAAAACAAGGTTTGTACTTCAAACCCTGATCCTCCCCTTGTGGTTGCTACGCAACAACACGTAACGCAAGAAAGCCATCCAAATTCAACTGCCCAAAAGCCAAACAAACAAAATAATTGTGAAATATTGAATTAAATTTTTTTAAATTTATTTAATAATTTATTTAATTCAAAAAAATTAAGTTACATAAGACGAATTAAGTATAAATACGACTTTAGTTCCACGTTTCTAAAAAAAAAATACACTATCACGAAAAACTGTTGGACTACGTACGGTAACTGTTAAATCGATAGCAGTCTCGTGATTTCGACTGTTTGGTGATGCGAAAATAGTTTACAATAAATTCACACGTGTGACCTTGAAGCGTGTGTAAATCCTGGAATAACGAGAAAAAAAGCGTGGTCACAGTAAAACATTGAGTGTTAGTTGTCAGATAACCATGCATTTCAATGCGACCGCTCGTTTATTTACACACGTAACCGGTATAAAGTGTAGTTGCAAATCAACATCGTCTTTTGTCCACTCCGACCAATTCGTAAGATTTCCCGTATCCAGACGTTAAGCCGTTAGTGTTGCACTAATCTTCTTTCATGGATTTGTTCTGTTGACAAACGTTTTGAATCCTAGCACGAAACAAAGCATCAGCGCATCGTTTTCCCTCTCACCGCCGTACCAATTTGGCGCCGCCGCTTACGTTAATTGCTGCTAACACCGATTACAACCATAAAAAAATGGCAAACTACGCTGCGGTCCCCACTCCCAAATCACTGCTTTCATGTATGTGTACAATAATACGTCTTATTATTGACGTGTCCAAAAAACTGGGCTGCAAAATGATGATAGACGCGGCCGTTTTTTTCCCAGTACATAACTGCCCGGAAAAGCTTATATAGGACTACGCACCTTGCAGGAGCCGTATAGGAAAACCTCACGACACAGTAGCAGCCATTGCACACTTTCTGGCTTGTGTGTTTGTTCTAAACTCTCCACATTCACTCACCCTAGATTCGAAATACTTTACGACGTTTTAAACTATCTCCCGAACTTAACTGTTTTACCGCGCTTCCCTAACGAAGCCGAATTCGACGCCGGCGCCATGTCTGGGCTCGATTGAACTCGCTGTCGGCAAGGTGCACCTATCGTACTGGCAAACATGGGCGATATTCGACGAACCCCCGAGTCATTCTTTCAGTGGCCGGACTATAGTTAAATTTAAGAAGGAAGGGTTTAGTTTTCTTTCAATAGTGCGTTTAGTAAAGGCCCATTACGCTATATGTGATGAACTGAAGTTTGTATGCACTAAGGTTAAAATGAGTACATCCATACTAGCAAATTGGGTACAGACAGTAGCTAATAAATACAGACAAGTGGGGTGTCCATGTTGTAACTATCGCTTGATATTCCGTTACTTGTCGCAGGGTAGTGCAGGGAAAAAAACTGTTTTTTCGTTTTCTGGATCAGGCCAGTGGATTCAGCATTACCAGAATCTTATTTTACCAAAGCAACGCTAAAGGGCCTCAACTTTCCGTCACTTGTATCAACTGGCATTGAATCAGGAGGCGAAAGATGCGAGTTCTACCCTAGTCGGCCTTGGCTCGAAGAAGCCATCTGCTTCACCGCTTCACTGCAACAATAGCATTCAGACGCTCAATTTGACCATTTAAGCAAACCTCAACGCGAACTAAACCTAGAGGTTTTGCTATTTCACCCAGCAATGAAGATTTAATAGATGTTTCTTTTGAGTTTAAAGGCAGTTTGCCACCAAATTAACATGTGCAGCATCTAGCCCTATTGAGTTCTCTCTGGCAGCAAACAAAAAAATGCACAAAGCAATACCTTTAAACACAACAAAAAAGCCACGTGACTCCTTAATTATTGAGTGAAAAATTTTGGCGTCCTCGTGCACCTGGGAACAAGCTGTAAAGATTAACGATATTACTGTCACTAGATGGCGCCAGCGTATTTTTTAAAAATAATCTACCGTGGCACCATCTAGTGGCCTTAATATCGTTAATTTTTACAGCTTGCTTCCAGGTGCACGACGACGTGCCACATTTTTACTCAATAATTCAGAAGCCTCGTGGCCTGTTTGTTAAAGATATTTCTTTGTGCGTTCCTTTGCTGGCTGCAAGCAAGTGCTAGAGCGAAATAGATAGCGCTCGATGGCGCTAGATGCTCCAAACTTTTGTTTGGTGGCAACCCACCTTTAAGTGAGGTAAAACCAACATTGTAGGAGTATGGTCGCATCACACTAATCCACATTCATGGGCTAGTTTTAAACTGTGTAAAGATTATCTTTACACAGTTTAAAACTAGCCCATGAATGTTAGAATCAAAGCTAGTGTGAGAGATTCCTCTGCATCAGACTAGTACTTTCTGGTGTTTTTTACCCAAATTTACGAATTCTACCTTTAGGTTGACCCGAATTAAACTTGTCAAGCTACGTCTGCAAATTGCTAGAATATTTAGATCTTCAGACACTTTAAAAAAAAAATGTCTGTGAATCTTGCACGATTTACAGGTGTAACCCCTAAACTTGCCACTAGGGCGTTTATGTCAACGAGAGCCACAACAATGACATGAACCGCATGCATGAGAATTCCCAGATACTGTTTTAACTTACGTTGCCTTTTGAACTTATATGTAAGACTGCCTGAGTGGGAATCGAACCCGAGACCTTTGAAACCAGAGGCCGAAGGCACTAGGATTATTGATTGTTTGGGAGGATGCGTCATTCTCAGAGTGGGATGTATTAGTGGCATGAAAGATGATTTCGTGCTCTACTAGCGCCCCCATCAAAACGCCGGCATCAC
This sequence comes from Lithobius niger, assembly GCA_023313725.1. Taxonomy (NCBI): domain Eukaryota; kingdom Metazoa; phylum Arthropoda; class Chilopoda; order Lithobiomorpha; family Lithobiidae; genus Lithobius; species Lithobius niger. The sequence continues at coordinate 4,540 of JAHWFP010048947.1, read as the reverse complement.
GTAGCAGAAAAATGTCGGCAATGAAGCGATATTTGTCTGGCTCTCTTTGCTGGGATTTTATAACTTACTAGAGGAAGCCCGTGCTGTGTTCCGGACCGGTCATGAATTAAGTTTACGGACACATTTCCCGGGACATTTTCCCCGGCACTGTTCCCGACGACTTGTAGGATTGATCGCCTACTCATGCCTGCCTTCTCGTTCAATGCAGGTAGAATGGGAAAGCGCATTTTCAATGCGGGCGTGAGGAGGGGAGAAGTGATTGTTCGGCCACTAATGCCTGCCTCCTGTTTCCATGCATGTAGAGTGGGAGAGTGCATTTTCAATGCAGGCGCGAGGAGGGGAGAAGTAGTTTTCCTTTAGGCTTTCCTTTTAGCCGGCCTCCGATATTATAATAAAGACTAGTTACATTTTACTAGTTCAGATGTTATCGGCTACGATCAGTTTGTCACGGTCTACTACAAAAAAAAAAACATAAGAAACGAATGCGGCCGTACACTGAATTTAAACCATAATCGATTATTTTGTCTTGAAAGAGGGTCTTTAGACTTGCCGAAGCCGAATGCAAGCCAAGAGGGGCAGCTACGCTGGCTTCCCTGCAAGATTGAACCTAAACGGCTGAAGCTAGGAGGCCCTCCAGTGAGGTTTTCTAGTTTCAACACCAATGGTCGTGCTTCATCGCCAGCGCATTCTACGTTATCTTGACTGCAATCGCGCCGCAAGCTTTCTAACGCAAGTTGTTCAGCCGAGGAAGCAGGCCGTGTGTTAGAAAGTAAGTTGCATCCTCCCAAACGACTAATAATCCTAGCTGACACGGCCAAACTGGTGGGACAAATAAGCATCCCTCCAGTGGCGATTGGAAAGTGTTTGTTTATATGTATACATGCTCGTGTTAAATGCTGCCTATGGACGTTTTTTTTCAAGCTGTGTCAGTATGGCTCGGCAGTAGGACCTCGGGCTTTGGTTTCAGTGGTCCCGGGTTCGATTCCCTGCTCAGGCAGTCTGACATTTAAGTCCAAAAGGGAACGTAAATAGGTTTGCATCTGTATTTATTTAACTCTTGTTGAGCCTTCGGCTTCTCCGTCTTTAAGTTTTAACTTTGAAATGTTGACATCATTTCCAGGTTTGAATCCAACTACACTGCTGTCAGCGATATCAGCTGCCAGAAGAAACGTACAAGCATCATCAAACGTGATGTCATCTTAGGCCGAGAATTCCTTTTGATTGTTTTCAGAAGAAATACCAGGAATTAAACGGTCTTTCAGCACTTCCTTAAGGAATGTATTATATACACAATGGTGAGATAATGTAACTGGCCACTAATAGGCCCGTAGCCAGACCTCTACCACACATAGCACATGCGTTGGGTAAAATTTACAGTGATGGCCATCCATTAATAACGGGAGATCAATGACCAATAAAACGTATAACTTCGTATAACTGGAATAGTTTCGTATAACTGGTGAGTTTTGGTCTATTCTATTCGTAGATTCTTTTCTACCAGAAAATAAAATGATTTTTTTGTTGGTTTGAGAAATACTTTTTTTTTTCTTTTATCAACTGTGAGTCCGATTTTTTTTCTGGGATTATAGGTCACATACATACGGGAAATGGTAAATCTTGATACCTTGGTAAATCTTGGTAAATGTTTAGATAAAGTAGAAAATGAGAATCTATATAACTAAGATCATAAGATGTTTTTGTTTGTGTGTATCGCCAGATCTCCGAGATTCCCACTACTAATTCTATTCTATTGATGTCCGCACTGGGAACACAGAACTGATTTGTCTGTATAAGTAATAATTCTAACTGTCTTTTCAACAAAGATGCTCGGCCTCTGCATCTCTTACCCCTGGCTCTAAGTAAATATAATGAAAGCTTAGGCGACTGCTAACGGGACATTACATGCATGTGTGTGTGTGTGTGTGAATGTCAGCAGTGGGAATCTCGATAATCCGTATTCTATTGACCTCTGTAGTGGTTGGCTGTCCTAGTGTTTCCAAAAGAATCAGGAAATAAGAAATATTCCAAAAAAGCAGGAAGTAACGAATGTTAAAAAAAACCGGAAATAAGGAAGGTTCCCAAAAAAAGCAGGAGGAAGGAAAAAGAACGTCCTCTACAACCTCTGCATCACTTACAGTTCATCACCAATGTCTTTTCTTCCAGCTTCCTC
>JAHWFP010048946.1:4407-17117 GCA_023313725.1 Lithobius niger | reverse complement strand
GGTCGTGTGAACTATATTTTAGCGCAGTTGACGTATGAGTAAAGCGGCCAGGACGGAGGGATTTATGTGCCTTTAAGAAACAGGCGATCCAAGTTACAGCCATCGCAAAAAAACAGGCGAACCAAGTTACAGCTAGGAGATGGACTGCAGTACATCGGGTGCAGTGGAGTGCACAGAGACCCAAGAAGGCAAGAGCAAGTGTTTGATGAAAGAACGCAAAACATTTTGGGAATAGAGTATTTTTAAGTATACACGTTTTAGGCCACTCAAAGATTAATTCTTGTTGCTGAGGAGAGGCACGCTCGAACCAGTCAAAAACCTCTGCGACTACGAACTTGTTTCCTAAAATTCCGTAAAAGGCAGCAAAGAAATGTGTTGCAAAAAATAAATTTGTTTTAAACGAAAACGGCAAGTACCTAAACGGGCAGAGGCAGTGACTCTTGTCTCCCTACCCTCCAGTGTGTGCATGCAATCGCATCGGAACATGCAATGAAAGTAGTGGCCATGTGCCTGCATACCCGCTAGTGCGCCAGTGCAATTTATAGCTTACGTTAGAGGGCACCAACTTCATAAATCCGGTGCACACTTGGTGTGAAATCCGGATTTAATCACTGCAAATGTGGAACAAATCCTATACTTCCGGATTTAAATCCATGAAATCCTGATTTAAATTTTAAAAATATCTGACTTAAATCTAAAAAATCAAAATTAAATCGTAGAAATCCGACTTAACTCCGAACAAATCCAACCAAGTTTGGTCCAATAATGCCGACAAAAATTCAAGAAACGGTACTTTTAAATCCAGTTAAAATCCAAGAAATCCGGATTAAATTTACACATATCCAACAAATCTGGAAAAAAATCCTACTTAAATAAAAAAAAAAAGATCTACTTGAATCCAATAAATTCGACTTAAATCCGGAGCAAATCCGACCAAGTTTGTAGAAAAATGCGAGTAAAAATGACAGAAACGCGCTTTTAAATCCAGTTTGAATCCAACAAATCCGGATTGAGTACTCGTATATCGGACAAATCCGAAACCCGGTGTACGTATTTTCTCAAGTTAGTACCCCCTCGCTTACGTTATTGAGCGACGACGTCATGCTAGTAAGTTATGAAAACAAAACGAGCAAGGTAACGACTTGGTATATCGCGTTAAAATTTAATAAGTCAGAAGTGCTGGGTTCGAATCCTACTGAATATTTTTTATTTTTTGTTTGTCAACTCCATAAACGTGCCATCTTTTTCACCACTAAATATCTGACAGTGTGGCACCAGTGTTTGTCGTCTCTGGTGGCACAGTTGCTCAGCGCCTTCGTTTTCTATTATTTGTAGTAAACTAACTAATCGTAATTCTCCCACAATTCTGTGCGCTAGCGAAGTCCTCCATTATCTGTCTACGTCTTATCTCGTAACGCGCTATTTACGAATAGCAAGGCGCACCATGAGTAAACACTCAGGGTGCACCTTGTAGTTACATACGCTGCTGTATCGAGGCAGTACGCATTTTCAAATGAATTTTTAACATGATAAACCGTGTGCATTAAGTTTTGGACAGTCAGAGAGGCAAGATAAAGATTCGGGTTGATGGATATATCGTGGTTAAAGATAAAAACCGAAAGGATTGTTGCTACTGTGGATGTGAAAAGAGCCAAACAAATGCAAGGGGGAAAGCAGCAACAACTTTACTGGATGATCAACATCACTGCCGCAAAGTTCAACAGAGCACAACCACGCTCCTGATCCTGCAAACTTCGAAGCACACAAAAAACTGCAAATAGAGCAAAAAATCTAACCAAAGAGACAAACGATGCACCTGTTCAAATTATACAATCCATCATGGTTGGTGTGTCACGCGAGATTAATGCTAACGTGACTTCAGGCGAAGCGATCAGAAAACAAATTAAACTTGTCAGACGCGCTGAACTTCCAGCCAAACTGCATACAATCGACGGTTTAGTACTACGTCGAGAGTTGAAAGTGACTTTGTTGTTTCTTGTAAGCAGGACAGTAACTAGCCTCCTTGGCACCCAATGCAAACCAAATGCGCGGTGCCCCTTAACGAGTTTAGTTACAATTTCAAACTTCGAAGAAGTAGTCATGGTTGTAATCTAAAAGGTTCTGATAGGAAGTAGGAGTTCAAATCAGCCTTAGTACGACCCAATTCCACAGTATCCAAATTTAACGTCGCCAATTTTATTCGTACGATTTACTAGTAGTCGTACCCGGCTTCGCCCTGAATTTTGTTTCACGGTGTTCGTCCGGAGCTCGGTTTTAAGGTAAATTTTACGCATTCACTGTGATGGGTAATTTTTCTTCCTGTAACTCCCGCTTTCCTCTTTCTTTTCCCCTATATGCTACACGTAGTTGAAGTGGGATAGGTAGTTGAATTAAGTTCTGCCCCTCCCCGTTTATCAGCTACCGTACTACACATAGATCTTAAAATTAGTTTGCTTCAACTGATTGGACGCACGGAAAAAAGCAGTCCTATGGATTTTATAAGGTGGCAAACGTTCACTTTTCTCAAGCACGGAGATGCGTGGATTGAGCGAGCAAATCGAGCGACAACCACGTAAACTGAACCACTTCAATGCGATTCTCGCATCAAAGAAATAACATGCACCACGGATCGACGCCAATAGAGAGCGTAGTGAACGATACAGCTAGTCTATCTTAATTTTAAGGCCATTATTGTTTTTTTCAGGCGAATTTTTATGGTTAGAGCAACAGTCAATGTGGGGAATTCGATCGCATGTCAGGATTTATCCAAATGTCAAAGCAGCGTACAAAACTTGGTTTAGTTACAAGTCTTCTGACAACCATAAATCGATCCGTCTTGGTTGTGCGAGTCAGCTGAAATGCCTGTAGCTGAGGCTCACAAATCAAACACGCCCTAGTCTACTATAAATAAAAAATAAAGGCACCAGATCAAACGAAAGTAGTCACGGTATCCTGAGTAGTTAAAATAAAAAACTTGAGTATTGGAAGCTACATTTTTTACACAAGTCAGTTTCGTAACATTGGCGTGCTTTGGCAGAAGAAAGCAAGTTAAGAAATGCGACAATTTGCTAAAGCCCTGCTTCTTGTAAACCCTAATTTACATTCATCTTATAAACCATTGTTAGCCTCAATGGCTGTCCATCATTCTAGTTTGCTGGGTTTTTTTTCCCACGGTTCTGACATTGTTATTTCCGTACGCATTGTTGCGCAACAATGAGGTGAACGCTAAAGCGAAATATTTTGCCATTGTATCCAAAATTAACGGAACAAAAAAACAGCATGGCCGTTTAGAAAAAAACAGAGCTCTTATCCCCACGGACAACAGCAAATAAAAAACGGATTCGCGTTCACTCGAACGGACCAAACTATAATTTGAACTCCAATTCCAGGGAACAAGGATTGGTTATATCAGAAAGTGAACACAGTTTGCATTTGAAATGTGTGTGTGCTTAATTTGTGTATTGTACAGGAGTTTTTTTTTTAATTTCAAGTCTTGTTTCGTGTGATCGTTGGTTTTGTGTACATTTATAGTTTGTGAAACAAGCAGGCACATTATTAAGGGAGCTTCTTTTTGGTCTGTGTTTGTTGGTTTCTGTTTTAGTTCAATTTCGTGAGAGTTATTGGGATTTCATTTTGTATGTGCATTTTATTTTTCAATTTTGTTGACGTTTTGCTGCTTATGGAGTCTGTTTTGCATGTGCTTGTGGGTTTAGTTCTGCTTCATGTGCGTGTAAATGTCTGTATTTTGTGTGCGTATTTTTTATGTTATGGACCGTCATTATTTATCAATGGGGATGGGCCGGCGAAAATGAGGGGGGGGGGGCTACATTTTTTTGGAGGTGCTATCAGGAGGGTGTGGGAATCAAAAAAAGAAGCTGCGAGTAAGAAAGTGCACAGTAAGATATAGAATGTTAATGTAACAAATTTATTTAGCTCAGCACATCCCACAACGTATTAAAGTAGGCCTTGTACCTTTCGTACGCTCTTTTCATGAATATGAAAATTGTGATAGAATTTTTTTAGGGGGTTCCAACAATTTTCCACACCCAAAGGGGGGGGGGGGTCATGAATTTTCTTTATATTGATTACGACAATTCGCCAGCCCACCCCTGTTGATAAATTAATGAACGGTCCCTTAAAAATATCCAACCGTTTTATTTGTTTGACTAGTGATCTACGTGTGCGCATGTGCATGTAGGCTGCCATTTCAAAACTCATTTTCAGCAGTTTTGTTCCTTTTGAAAAGTTTAAAAAGTCAACTTTCAGAATTTCTCAAATGCATTAACGTAAATCGCCCATGGGCTGCTAAAATTAATTCGATAGAAAAAGGGGGTTGGGCCGTAAAAAAAGTTATAATTCGAATCTTACTTCTGTCAGGGTTTAGGCCTAACTCCATCCTGAAAATTTTGGCGTTTATGCGATCATTCACGTACGTGATGTGGGTGGTGTTGGGTCTAAAATTAACGCAATGCCTTTATTCTCATTTGTTCAGGAATTTATTTACTAGTTTATTTAGTTTGTTGTATGTATGACGAATTTTAATTAATTTTGCTGCACAAAACCACGATGTAAGGGAACAAAACATTGATTTCCTTGAATGCATGCAGCTTTTAGTCAATTTCTCGCAGAACAATTGTGATTTGAAATGTTTTAAGTCAGAAATCGTGAAATTACCTAGTTACACCCCTCCCCCATTTTACAATGGCTTACCTTAATGCATATTTGGGGGGGGGGGAGGTTTGTCAGGGCTGTTAACTGGCAATTTACCGTATCTGTCTACTTTTGCCAAATTTTTCTTTAACTCTGGGTCTGGGTCTTCCCTCCCTCCCCTACTCTTTACCCCCAGGGGCGCCACTGTACAAATAAACTACGAACAGAAACGATACGACATTTGCCAGCCTCGTCACGTCAACTCACCCCACAACTGTTAAGTTGTGTTTCACGGATGATGGATTCTTAGAGAAGAGTGGTTAAGAAGCTTTAGTGACGACCAAGATCTCATCACAAAAAGGCTTCCACGAGTCGGAATCTTTCTTTCTCTTCTCTCTCTTACCCTATCATCTTGTTGGGAGCCGCGCGCCTCTCGAATTTCAATTTGGGCCCGGCACCCATTAATTGTCACAGAGAGGCAATAAATCACCAGATCATTGCGATCGGATGGCAAATGAACCGGGGCCGAAGCCGACAACTCGCGCATAATTAAGTTAGCCACCCGTGAAGTAATAGACCAAACAACCCACGGCGGGGTTGTTAGCAACGGGTTATATATACCAGCACCCAAGTTTGTTGCAAAGCGTATACATATATATTCCCCAGCCCACCCTTCAGCAGATGTTGCTGCGTGTATCATCCAGAAATTAATGACACCCATCGAAAAACCGAGATAAGGTTTAAAAAAAAAGTGTATTTTTTCTTTGTGTTTGTGTTGGCGGCAAGAAACGGCCTTCGAGAAATCTGCCACGAGATCAAAACCGTACGGAGATTTTTTTTTCCTTCCTTTCAGCCTTCTTTTTTATTTTTATTTTCCAGCGAAGATACGGTAAAGAAAACGAAGAAACCTTATTCTTAGTTACGAATAAGTGCTTCATCCTCCGTCTCAACATTCGACGCAAATTAGATATGCGAGCAGTTTCTGAAAGCAAGAGACTCACTCATACATGCCGTAACTTCGAATTACATTGGGAAACCATGTGGCTGAGGGAGGGAGGGGGCTACTTTACAGGTAAGAGTAAGTCCATATTTTTTATTCCACCTACGGCTCATCATGAGTTGGACAGAGGGACAGAGTTACAATATGGATTACTTTTTTTTCCAATATCGAGAAACAGGCAAAAGCTGAGAGTAAACGCAAAGTTGTGCTGCAAAACCGTACGTTTCTTTTCTATCGAGCAATTTAGTGAAACACGAGTGTGGTGAAACGTCAGCGTCAGTATTATACCCTTTGCACATTACGTCAATCCCGTTTAGTAGAATCTCAACTTTTTCCAAGATCAACAGATTATCGCTATTCATTATAAGGGCATATTTATGCACTAATCTCGCTTAGCATTCAGGCAGCTAGATGCTAGAAATCACCTAAAATTCTAACATATAGCGATGGTTGTGGCCCCTCTGGCAAGCAAAGGAAGCTCAGAAGCGCTTGGGAAAAGTGGTCTTTTCAGGAGAAATTATTTATTTTATTGTAACTGATTAAACGACTGGCAACAGAGGTAGCTAGGTATTGTCACCATGGCAACGACACCTTTGCCATCGCGAAATACATGCAAAAATACAAAACTAAAGCTCCAACCATTTTGCAAGTCGCGTATACAAACTAATGCTGAACTGTACCATTCACTCCCCACCACGACCTGACTCGTTCGTCTGATTATATACTCGAACCTTCAACATTTAAAAACAAATTGGCCTACTAACGAGTTTTACAGCCATAGAGAACCCCTCTACAACTTATAATTCCGTTTATTCGTTGATCAAATGCAGAAATCTTCCAGAAATAATTGACGAGTAACGAAAATCGGGATGAGAAACGAGGGGGAGGGAATAAGCTAAGACGTCAAAGCCTTACAGAGTCCCCTTTTCTTTCCGTGTACATTCTCCAAGAAATAGGAAGTTTTTTTTATTCCGTCAATTAGCTTAAGTTTTCTAAGACAGGTTGCCATTTGGACAATTTCAATATGAATATGAAGCACTAAAAATAATCTTTTAAAAACTTTTTTGACGAGGGAAGCAAAAAGGGAGCATAAAGATGGATGGAGAACATTTCAGCTCCACCTTTAAGTATCTGCCTCCCCCCCCCCCCACCTCTCCAGTCCACGCACATAAAAAAAAGCAGTTTCCGAAGATAAATTAAATTCATAAATTGACCCCCTTCACCGAAATTTATGGTTAACCAATTGATCGTGGTGGGTTGACGTTCCATGCTGGCCATCCTTGAAACGTAGAAATTTCACGAGTACACCATTTTTTAAGCCAGTGGACGAACTCTTATCTAAGGCCCAAATTCCTCGAGTTCCTCTTGAACGAAATTTACGACTTACTTTTTGATAGCGACCACGATATATTTGTAGTCACGCGATATACTTTCACGAGAACATCCCATAAAAGTTAATATAGCGCAGTGACAGTAACGCCATGATTATTATATACTAAACTATGCTGGAGCGAGCCATTCATTGGGCTAGCTGCAAGGGACACTGGAAAAACATGGAGGTAAAATGAATGGCGCCAATACTGTGCGAGAGGTCAGAGGACTTCACATGCCTAAAATACGCGATTTTAAAAAAATTCGGTTTCAGCTAGTTGCTGCAATTTTCATCAAGTTAAATCTGTTCTTTTCGAATTTACAACCTTAATATATGTTTCGCAGCGTAAGGAATTGCACGAAACAACGTTTTTTTTAGGCCTGTGAAATCCGCTTTTCAAAGGCTCGGCTTGATTAAAGACGCCAGTTTTTTTTTAACTCCATGTGCGCCTTGCAGCTAGTTCAACGACCGGCTCCAGGTGGGAGCTCTGTAGCCAATAAGACTTTGTTCTCGCTGCTCTATAGGGAGTTCTGACATTCTTGCAAATTGCAAGTTAAACAAAGCATGGCCCGTCTCTCCCTCTTCCCCCACCACAACTTCAAAACGTGGAATTTTCATGGAACACTCACCATACAATGTTTATTATTCGGTTACAACCGTTACAATGTTTATTATTAGGTTGTGATGTCTAGCTAACACACTTGACTTGTTAAGGTTGTTTTTTAACCTTTATCAGTCGAGATTACTGCTTTGAAATTACTGCGGCGTTTTTGCAGTGAACTGTATGTAAATTGTGTTCCTAAGTGACATAACATGGAATATGGCTTGGATATATGGTTGATTGTAATGGCCTATTCGTTGGGCAGACCAGGGCCACCGACACAATTCCCTGGGCCTGGGTTAAAATTGGGGCCCATCACTTTTCTGCTTAGGGATCTGGTAAGGGAAAAATAAAGAGACACCCCCTCCCCCTGCTCCAAAAAAAATATGCGCTTTTCGTATGCCTATTGAGACTCTCTGCAGATGATGAAATTAAGTAGCACTCCACAACGACAAGTTACCACTAGTTGTAAGGAAAACGTGGCTCGTTTTTAGCTTATATACTATCACGCAGAGTGACAGTACAAGTTCATGGTCTAGGGGACCCCCCACCTCAGGTCCTGCGGCAGCGTCCTGGAATCCAATGCAGCTTCTGTGTTTCTGTACGTGTTTCTGATGGGCTTAGCGCAGGTTTACATATAACTAACTTTTAAATAATGTAAAATTTTGCACGAATAGTGATACCGAAATATACAGCTCCGTTCATGCTGAAATCCCCCGGGCCCGGTACAAATTGTCCCCCTTTTCGTTGGCCCTGGGGCAAACAAACGCTGGTCGCTGGGGTCAATTTCAGGCAATTGTTATATCAGTACCGGAAACTGAAGGTAACTTGCCGATCGTTAACTGCACAACAGAAACTGAAATTTTACAGCAAATAAAATAACAAACAACGCCTGTCAAGTTGTCAAAGAGGTCACATGCGCATTTCTGTGCGCACCCGAACGAGCATTAGCGGTTTAATTATATAGATTGTTGTCACCTTGAGTGCCATAAAGGGAACCCCGTAAGGACCTGCGTGCACACTAAGGGACTGGTCATTATTCACGGCCGGGGAGGTCCGGAAGAAATGAAAATGAGACCACCAAATTTTCGATGAACCCCCCCCCCCCTTAAAACCCTAAAAAAATCTAGACAACGTAAGGTCCAAGGCCTACTCAAGGTCCAAAAATAATGTGACCCCCTCCCAAAAAAAATGCACTTTTCGTATGCCTATTGAGACTGTCTGCAGATGATAAAATTAAGTAAGTAGCACCCCGCACCGATAAATTACCACTGGTTGTAAGGAGAATGTGGTTCGTTTTCAACGTTAAAAATGTTCTATAAAACACCGATTTGCGTTACACCGATCTTGTTTCGAGTTTCACACAATACGTATGATCCAAGAATTTACAGGGTTTGGGAGGAGAATTTGTATCTTTAGACCCTTTCTGAAACGTCTTAGATCCATTCCAATTAGTTCCGTCTAAGTTTATAGAGGGCGCCACTAGTTTTATGTGAAAATTTCTACTCTGTTTTCAGCCTAATATTAAAGTAAACTAAACAAAACTTGCTTGTATTTAATTATTATTTAGTTTAGCTTAGTTGTAATTTAGTCTACTTTAGATTTGGGCTGAAAAATGAGCAAAAATTGCCAGATGGAACGTGTGGCGCCCTCTGTAAACTCTGACGGAACTAATTGAAATGGATCTAAGACGTTTCAATAGGGACTTTTTAGAGTTACAAATTCTCCTCCCTAATCCTATAAATTGTTGGTATGATGAACGCACTGTTTACTTGTATGCCCTAACTCCTAACATTAGTCAGCACCTGAATTGGCTAACAGGAGGCAAAACTTTTGTAGGAAGTTTATTGAAAAAAACGACACCAGGTGTTATCGTACTGATACCGACAGCTTCAAAACCGTGTAAAAGCTCACATCATGAGGGGGGGGGGGGCGGTTTTAGAAATTATGACTGCTGAAAATATCATTTTGTGGTCCAAAATGACTTTTTCCTCCAGTTAGGTCAGGTTTTTTTTAACCCCCACCTTAACGGGTCGTGGATAGGGGGACCCTCCTCCCAACCTCAGGATGGTCCAAAAAATCCATGCGCCTCACACCCCCCTCCCCTCCACCCTTCTCACATAACTGCATAAAAATGCTAAGGAGAAAAATTCTAATTCACCTTAATACACTTAGAAGAACAGATGAAATTGATGAATGGGTCACGTTTTTTAGACGTGGTCATTGGGTCACTTGACCCAATTTTGACCCATGACCCAAAATGGCCCGACTTCTTCCAAGGCCGCTTCTGGAATAGGGGCCGACAAAAATACACGGGCAGTCAAACACCAAAACTGACTCTTATAAACAACTTTCTTTGTTTAAAAGATTGATTGACTGCCTGTGAACAGCGATAAAAATATGCAAACTCCCTTCTCCCAAAAATAACATAAAAAGGAGTACAAGGCGGTTTTCCGTTCCGTTTTTAAATCTCATTCGTCTTTTACTATAATCTTGTTCAAAAAAGAAGGCAATTCACTGTTCTAATAGAAATAAATGCATTATTGGCTACTCGCTTCTGTAAATCCATCATTCGTTACAAGTTAAAGATGATTCATTTTGTATCGTACGATGGTTCGAACAGAAGCGAGCAATCCATAAGTATACATTTATTTGAATTAAACCAGTGAAATGCCCATATAAGGAAAACATTCTTTCTTGAACAAGAGTATAGAGCAGTGACACTTGACGCGATATTGGCACCAGTATGGGTTTTGGAGGGCATAACTACAAGGTGCACTAGATATAAATGGATGAAAAAACAACGGAAGAGCGGATTTCTTAGGCTTAAAATAACGTTGTTTTCTCCAACAACAAAAATCGCACGTTTTAGGTCTAAGAAATCACTCTTCACAGCATCTGCTTCAGTATGACGCCCTTCTGTTTCTCTCTGCAGTGCCCCTTGCAGCTAACCCATTAAGGCTCCAGCATAGAGTTATATACAATAATACTACGTCGTGTCACTGCTCTATAGTACCAACCTATACGTACAAGCCCGTGGTTGTGTCGTTGCAGGGAGTAATTGCAGTTTATGCTGTAGATTTGGTTAAGGTGAATTTCGAAGCGTATTCTATTCTGTTAACCAAAGATCAATTGGATGCTTGCGGAGTTTGCTTCGGCTTTTAACTAAACGAGGACATAAATGGGGCATAACCAAACCAGCTTTTAGGACGGTCCCTATTTAAAGTAGACTAACTATTCTTTTCAATCTTTCAGCCTAACTGAAACGAAAAAATGGTTTGTTATTGAAGGACTCCGAGTAAAAATGAGTCCGTGAGTCAGGTTAGGGAAATAAGTCACGAGTCACTTGGGTCATAAGCCAGGACGAAAGTGGGTCAGACTTTTTTTAACCAATCCCATCTCTGTCTAGAGGGCATCACTGATTCTCCCAATTTCTTCTCTAAAGGAAAATTACTGCCCATAGTTGGTCTAAAACACTATCTGAGGGGGGAAAAAACCACACGCAAATATACAGACTTAATTCCAAACTAGCTGGTAACCCGTATAAGGACGGCACGTGCTTGGTAAATGGTGTGCCAAGTCCCCGTCTCCCCCCCCCCCCCCCGTCTTGTTGGGCAACATCCTTCACCACGTGTGGGAGGACGGATGGGTCGTACATGAATTCACTTCGTCAGCCATTTTCCCACTTCTCCCTCATGGTTTTTCACTTCTCGCTGCACTGAGGAGTGCAGCTATTGAATCTCAGTTGGTCTTGCACTTCGCCCTCGTGGTTTCCAACTATGTTATGAGATGGCGCTCATGTTTCTTTGACGGGGATGAGCAATTATACGATCGCCCGTACATCGCCCATATAACTGGTCAAAGTAGATGACGTCGGAACCATCAGCCAATCAGAGCTTGCTGTCGCTATTAGTGCTCGATTGCTGACGTCATACTAATGTGGATGCGCCATCTAGTCGAGTGCTAGCACACCACTTGTCTAGTCCTTAGCATGTGGACAAAAATTGCCTCTTCTGCTATCTAAACTTGCCCGAAGTTTGCGTAACTTGCATAAATACACTTTTATTTGTTTTCTTTTGGTATGTTGGCAAAGCAAATCAAGTGTTTTTTTTTTCACACTGTAAAAATATTGCACCGCATTTTTGCATTTACTCATTAGGCGTCGGGTGTGGTAAGGCCTTCGGGATTTGTAGCACGACTGGTAAACAGTGTATTTCGTAGCAGGTACAGTAATGCGTGGCCATTTACAATTAAATTAAATTGAATTAAAATAGTTCAAATTTGATCTCTTTGCAAATTACTACACGCTAGTCCAGGCGGCGTCAGAATCGAGGCCTTTTTACGAGCAGTTCAAAGCGTTCACGTCCAGTTGCTCTACCTACCTCGTCAGCAGTTCAGTAAATGTGCAACTCAGCATTATCTTCTAAGCCGGTTGAGGTTGTTAAAAAACACACTTTACGCGTCTGATGAGCCAGAAAATCGACCAGCGCTCGCTGCACATCAAACTCGTTACTGTAAAGTTATGTCACTAAAGAGAAAATTCAAGAATTGCACTCTTGTGATATCTCAATTGGACCCAATAACATAACGAACCCTGCAAAAAAATATTGGTAAAAAAAAATCTGGAAGGTGATGTAGACGTCAGAATGACCTCTCAACAAATTTTTAGTTTTTTTGCAGACCATGCTTGAAAAGGTGGGGGGAACATGAAATTATAAAAATAAAAATTTCTTTTAAAGGGATGTACCTCCCAGCGCCATTTTTCGCGATCCTCCACATCAAGTACGGACCCAAAGGTCTATTTACTTACCGTTAGTCTTTCCCTTGCTAAAAAACCGTTTTAAAATGTGGCGTCTAGGAGATTTTTTGTTGAATATTGTTAACTATATTTAAGAACGATCCGTAACTAAATGATGCATTGCGCGCGTACAATAATCATGACGTTTCATGTCTGTGTGTACCAGGGACGACGCTAAGGGGGGGCGAGGGGGGGCGCTCGCCCCACCATATTTTTGGCCGCCCCCCCTGGCGCCCCCCCACTCATCAGATCAAAATAAAACGTATAAACGAAGAAAATTCTGGTTATT
>JAHWFP010048945.1:2834-17553 GCA_023313725.1 Lithobius niger | reverse complement strand
AGGAAACAGTGAGTAAGTCGAGTGTGACCAATGCACAAACGGGCCAACACCACCTCCTCACGGCGACTGCGGTGACACGGCGCCGAGTGCCGAGTGTACTGGTTAGAGTACATATTCAACCTAATAGATTAGAATAAAAACGATTTAATTTAGAAAGAAAACTTGTATGTTTCAACATTTTGTGCAAACCATCAACTTATTGCAATGGATATCACAATAAAACATCTCAAATAAAACCAGATATTGCGGCTCTCTGAAGGAATATCTAGCTGATATTAGTTGCTTAAAACCATACTTTGAATATGAGAGCCTCACCCACTTATAAAGACAGATTTAAAGACATTCCAACACTTATTTCGAAAACGCCGTTGCTTCCACTAAAGTCTGACACACATGTTTTGGTGACAACCAGCCATTAACGTGTAGTACACTGTGCTGCTTATTGGGGCCTAACTTGACGACGACCGTGTAAAGGACATCGGTCCAAGGATTACACGGTAACTTTGGTTCCACCGTAGGATAGCAATTCTTTAATTTGTTATTAACCTGGATAATTCAACAAACACGCAACCTCTACTGTAATGTCATTTGACCCACCCCTTTAATGGGTAAAACTTGACAAAATGCAGTATTTTACGTATGTGCTATTCTCATTAACGAAAACCAGTATAACTAATACATATAATTTCAATGCTTTCTGTTTCTCCATTACTGGGACATAGCAAATAATTCGTGTATTTAGAGCTGATAATTGATCCTGATTTACCGACCAAGAGAGCAAGTTGCAGTTCGGCGTATTATTAATTAGCATTCCCCCATTTGTTCCCGTTTTTTACCACTTCAAGCTTAAATCTACAAGTACACTTACTCGAAGATCTAAGAATGAAGTGTTAAACTGGGCATCTAGTTGTGGCATTTTGGTTGCCTTCAATAAGACTTGCAGGGTGAGCAAAACTAATACACTTTGGACCACTAAAAGTTAATTAAGGGTATCTCAAGCGCGTGTACGTGCGATTTTGCTTAAAGCGTGGAAAGATTTTTCAAAGCCAATGTCTATAAAAATATCCCAATCACGTGTCAAACATTTCCTGGATCAGATAACTACGTCAGCCATAGGTACATTCACTTGACTACCACTAAAAAAACCTAAGAGCAACTATGAATCATGCCACATCTGAAAACTTTGGTCCAAAGAAAGACTTTCATCCTGTAAGCTACATTTGCATTCCAAATGTGGCTGAACCAAGTATTAAACAAAAATTTAAATAAATACAATAACTGCTTATACTAAAAATTCATGAGCCCACGGCTCATAGTGGGTAACAGTGGTTAGGACAGGTAAAGCGACAGTTGAAGAATGTTGGGCACACTTCATTGTAGTAAGCTAGAAGTCATCACAACCAATGCTCCGATTTTACGCTCTTCTTTTAAATGAATAATAAAAAAACGAAATAGGTTCCACAGTAATACACGTCTACTTAATAGGTCTAAACATTCAGGCATGCAATATAACCACGGTCGATTTTCTTTGAAGGCGCGGGTGGGGGGGGGAAGGGAAAGTTAACGCCCACCATCCCCATCACACCCAAGAAAAATTCTCATTATGTTAAATGGACCTTAGTTGGAATTACTTAGATTTATAAAACAAAATGTAAATGAATAAAAAAAAATTAATAATACTTAGGCACAGCTGGGGTTAAAAAAAATGCTCCTAAACCCGTTGATCCCAACCTACACCCATGTCAAAATTCTGCCCCCCCCCCTCTTACCGCCACCTCCTTACCGTTGACAGAGTTGTCTTTCTCACGTTTGGTAGCTTTTTTGTTAGGGTGGGGTGAGAGAGGGGGGGGCAGTGAGTTAGGATGAGCAATCCTTTTAAATTGCAAAGTAAAAAAGTACGAGATTCCAGACGAATTACATCAATGACCAGCTAATTTCTAATTTCCTTTTACAGCTAAATAATCTTAACAGACGAAAGCCAAAACTCCTCTATTTTTTATTGGTCGTAAAATAAATTTGATTTTGCCTTGCGAGAAGAGGAGAACGACGTTGTATCTAGAGATTAACATGCGCACCTTATATGGTGACTATTGAGATAGGTTTATCAATTGTGTTTCTACGCGTGCAGCTGGCCTTTACTAGTATCGATCACATATAACTGTGAAGATTAACGCTGGCGCTATGCGTGCAGATTACACTAATATACAAAAATATATTTACGCATGCATTTGCTACTACTAAAGGATGATTTTTAGTCAAGTAAACAGTTCAAATTGTCTTGAATTTCACCCAGGAATTTAACAAAATCATCGGGGCTCGTGCGTATCTACGCACGACCTCGTTGCTCGCGAACGGACTCACAACTGTTACAACTAAATAATATTTGGATAACCTCCACGGATTGTACAATAATTATCTGTTTAGCAGGAGCCACTATTTGCTCAACATAACTTCCCGAATTGTCAACACGCATAGAATACGGGGATAGTTACCGGTTTGCTCAAAGAAGAACGACAGATAGGACTCCCGTTTTTGGTGCCATGTTTTCAAAAGGTGACATCAAGTAGACCAGTTCCGGTACAATTTCTTTTTCATATGGAAGCATAATTGGCAAAAATTCCTAGTCAAGAACCTACAACCCTTCATATGCAAACGATTTATCCATGAACTGTTCAATAACAACGCCTACAATTTGCTAGTACATCTTCCAATCGAAATAATGATAAATCTACTGACCGGCCAGAGGCTAAAGGTGGTACGCATGACCCTTTCGAATAAACGATGGAGTGGGACGTGACGTCACTAGACAATAGCCCATGACACGAGCGCCTTTCTCCTGACTGTATTTTAATAACTGCTTTATGCGTTAATAAGCAGTTAAAAATGGACGTAGCCAACATCTCCCCCTAAAAAAATAGCGAATAAAACCTGCACACCCATATCATTTTTTTACTATTCCGAACGATCAATTGTTTGTCTTTTAGGGGAGTTTTAAATCCTGGACAGTTTGGCACATAGTTCACGGTTTCAGGTTGCCTCCATCATCCATGAAAAGTAATGATAATTGCTACCCCATTCTCCCCTGCCAGTGCCGGCCCATCTTAGTATGGCCACGGAACACATTTGGTGCATTCAGCAAACAAACAAACGAAAGAAAAGAAGTAAGAAAAAGTGGTGAAAAATGTGTTGGCAAGGCCAACTTTCCCTTAGTCACATAATTTTGAATGTGGTGGCATCACAAAAAGACTTTTAAATACCAAAACATTTGCCAATTTTGTGTTACTGCAGATGTTAATTTAAACTAAAATTGTCTGCCAAAACTTAATTTGGCTGGTATTTAATATATGACAGGAACTCCCGGAGACTGCCAGGTGATGCTGCTTAAGCTTCCTATCATATCTCAACTACTGATTAAAATTAAATTGCTTTATCAAATAAAAATTTGGAAACATTCGTTCGGAGACTTATAGCTAAGATTTGCATGCGATTCGTTTCCCTAGCCTCTGTGTGGATTCGAACCAACTTATTTGTTTACCATTCCTTCTTCAATACCTGAGTGGTATCACACTGAGTGGTGTCACTCATTCCCAGGATGAAGTACAGGAAGAATCTAGTAACAGAATAAGGAGCACAAATCACCTCGTCCTGAAAGGACGTTGCATGGTCCAGTGTTAACAATCAAGAATTTCTGACATCAACAGGTATGCCACGGATGTAAGGCCTGGTCGGGCAATGACTACCAGTCCACGAATGATACCATTTTTCATTAGTGAAGAATTCTCAGCAGAAAGGATTCTTGTTGAGGAAGAATTGGTCCTATTCCTGGTTTATTATGAATTCCTGTTTGAAGAGATCCTCCAGAGAGGGTTTCTGCACTGACAACAAGTCCAAGAAAGCTTTGTCATCTTATCACCCGAAATTATTCCCAAACTAACTTATATCAAGTGTAGATCTAAACCTACTACAGTGTCTTACTCAATATGTTGAACGTGCAACATCGCTGAAGGCCAAATAACTGAGTCAGAATTGTTAAGGGATTTAACTTAAGAGTATGACAGGGACCGGCATTACATTGAATCCGACCGAAAATGTTAATTCTCAAATTGACTGAGTAGACATCCTGGCCGGGATTAGATTGGATAATTTCCCACCTGAATCAAAAGTGGTGATTGGGGTCCTATCAGCAGACTCTGGAATTAACCAGTTAACTGATTTTGATCCCAGCCCCAAATGTAAACGCAACACCTAAATAGTTTGAATCAGACTTGTGACCCAAAACTGGGTCAATCCGATACTGGAAAACAGCTAATCTTTGTAGCATTGTTTTCCTAGATAACCCACTCGGTCTCGTCATTCCCATACAGTTTTGGATTGAACTCGAGCATACGTAAGCGATCTCAGGTGAATTAGGTTGCACCATCCGTCACGGTCAAAGACAAAATATTTATCAGCCATCATCAACACTTACCTGAAAAAGATACGATTATTTTTTAGCCTAACCACGGCATCCAAACTTTTCAGGTTGACCCAGCTAACACCAGTCGAACGGTTCTTAATATATGAGTATCAGTGTGCTTCAGATTACAAAAGGCATGGAAAAACATTGGCACAGCATAATTAGCATTTTTGCTACTAGAGGCATAAAAATAACCAGTAGTGCATTTGTTACTACTGTCCGTATTGTACTTCTACTTATACCTTCTACTTACACTTCCTACTTATACCTCCTACTTATACTTCCTACTTACCCCTACTTTTAAACAATAGTTATCATTCCTACTTATATAATGATCAGTTTTAATCGGTGGTTTCAACAATGGTTAAACAATGCTTTTTTCTAAACCTAATAATACTAACCACTATTCCTCCCGTTCTTAAACAATGGTTTCAAGAATTGCTGAACAAAGTCTAAACAATGTTTTTTCTTGCAACAATTATACCTCCTACTTTTAAACAATGGTTTCAACAACAGACATCGCGAAAGCTGGACGAATTGGTTCCAGACATTTCACCGACACCCATTTCACCAACAACTACTTTACAGACAAGGACATGTCTAGGATAGCCGTTTCGTTCAACAGGGAGGCAGTTATCTACAAAAAGTTCTTTTCACCTTATCAACCTAATTCACCGACCTGTCGATTTCTTTTGTCGCCACGGTTCAGAAAATCATAATGAAAATACGTCCAGAAGTTTATCTATTTATTTGGAAAAACGACAATTATTTTCGCGAACAGTGACCTCGATTTACCATAATTTCAACATATTACGGAAAAAATAAAAAATATATATATATTTTGAAAATGATGTCATTTTTTCCACATTATGTACCTTGCTCGTGGTGCAGTGCTCACTGCCACTAAACCTATAACATTAGAACCTGCTACCAAAACTTGTCTGCTAAAACTGAAAAAGCGAGACATATTTTCCGTCTACTAATGGTCTGGTAGAAGTCTGGTTTTCTTACAGTGCTCTCATCTTGCAGTATGGCGATAGCCTCACTATGGCTGCAAGTAGCATTTTAACATGTTTAAATAATTGTTTTTAAAAATAAATATGCATTTGCGCTGGTCTTCGTTATGAATTTACGAACAGCAATAATGAAAGGAATCATCAGGTAGGTGAATTAAGTCGAAAATTTTTGTTTTCTTTCTGAAAAACGAGGACCATGGTCGACTTACACTGAAAAGACCCCAGCGAATCGAAAGCGAAACCAAATTACACTGAGAATTTTCGTTTTCTTTTCACTAAATGAGGACCATGGTCGGATTACACTAGGAAGACCCCGGCTCATCGAAACCGAAATTGACAGAGGACCCCCTCCTTCAGTAATTATACAGATCAAAGGTTTTCTCAATGAGTGCTAACAAACAAACCACATATCTACACAGTTTATCTCACTTAAAGGATGCTGATTTGCTTTATGCCCGTATTAGGGAAATGACGTCAGCTTCGTTAATCGTCATGTTTTTACGGAAACACCACAAAGCTGCTTCTCGGTTGAGATTCGTTTAATTTAGCGTATCAACAACATAAAAATTACGTTAGGCCTAATACGAAATACCAATGCCAAAGCGAAGGAAATTACAGGTTGGTTATTGAAATGTGATGGTGGAATGACATCGTTAATCATCGGGTTTTTCCGGAAACAAGAAGCTACTTATACGTTTCATTTGGCGCAGGGTAGATTAAGTAGGTAGTGACGCTTTTCTAAAATTGTGTTGCAAATAGGACCTGCTTCCACCAACGGCACCCGGACCCAGAGGGCAGCACTTGTCTGGTTCTCGTAGGAGATGAAATTTTTTATAATGGCTGCATCATTGCCATGGTAACCATGATAATAGCGACAATACCTGCGGAAATTGACGAAATACTCGTGCGTGGGCAACACCCGAAGTTGAACTTATTCTGCGTTCGATTCAAACAATAAACAGTTCGTTTCAATAAGCAAAACCAAGGAAGTTACAATAAACGAAACCACGGAAGAAGCTTCAGCATGCATGACTGATTATCAAACTTTCTTGGACGTTCCCGGAAGACAAAACCATGCTTTATATTTAGCTCCGCTCAAAACGATGACCCGTTTTAAAATTAGATGTTGGATTCAAAAAAATAAAACGTGATCAGCCAGTTCTGATCTCTCTTAAAATTATTTTAATACCCTAATCTGAAATACGATATATTTTAATCGATAAATTTTGTATTCTTATCGTGGTCAATTTGTTTTAGTGACGCTAAATAACTTTGATCTCCATGATGCTTTGCGCTTCATGTTAACAAGTGCTTAGCCGCAGACCAAATCCTCTGGTGGCGGTTGTAGAGTTCCAGATATGATCAGTACTAAGTAATTTTTTGGTTTTATTTTGTTTACGTTTTCAAAGGGGGTTGGGGGAGTTTATTGCGATAACCTTACAGATATGATGCGCACAGTTTTAACATTGAGGATTTGGTCTGCGGTCAAGCACTTGTACCTGTTACTTGACAACAGCGCCCTCTGGCAGTAAATCGCTGAAAGCAGGTAGGTATTTCGTCCACAAGTTTATCGTTGTCAGAGAAAGAGTGTCACTTCCTATATATTCTTCTACCCTGTTTTGTCGTATCAACAACATAAAAATGAGGTTAGGCCTAATACGATATGCCAATGGTGTAGCGAACCTAATTACAGATTGATTGATGAAATGAGATGGTGGATGGTACCGCTACGCCAAATAAGAGTTAAACATCGTCAACCAATCATAAAAGGTAAACATTATACACAAAACTAAACGAAGTAAATCAAAATTACTTCGTATATTGAAATCGAGATGGTAAATCGAAACCGAATCCCTAACACGGAATTCCTTCAAAAAATCGTTTAGGGAAAAGAAAACCAAAATTCTCAAGCGAATTCCACTCGTGCTTGTATTGAATGAACAATTTGGGTGTTTAGCACTCAACTCCTTTCCAATAAATTTCCCTCGACTGAAATTAAAACTGGAAGGAGTTTCATGCTAAAACCCCCAAGTTGTTGATTTAATACAAGCACTCGTGGTATTATAACTGATAATTCCCCTGCAAATTGAAAGTGAAACCCTAAAACGAAATCACTTTGGAGAATCGTTTTGCGGAAGGAATAACAAAAATTCTCTAACCGAATTCCACTCGTGCTTCTATGAAATGTATAGTTTAGCACTCAACTCCTTTTTAACAAAATTCCCTTGACCTTAAATCTGGAAAGGAGTTTCGTGCTAAAACACACAAATTATAGATTTCATGGACGCACTCGTATTATAGCCAATTATGTGAAAAGTGAATTACAAAGTGCATAACAACGTTGTTGTGAGTATTGCCTTGTCAGGAGGCACCTTTATAACCCTTTCTCACCCACTCACAAATTAAGTTGCTGTTGCATGAAAAGTAGTTTTCCTGGATAATTATCCATCAGGAATATATCACAGACAACCATTGCACTGACAGATTTATTTGAATAAATTTAAATGTAATTTTAAAAATTGATTAAAACGTAGATAATTTGTCGTGATGTAGTGACAAGTTGATCATATTTGTATTTCGTAATGGAGGATAGGTTTGTCCCTTATATCGAGTAGTTGTGGGCTGTGCCAAGTAAAACTTCCGTGTGGTCTGCTCTCGGACATTGACTGTTTATAACTGAGATGAACAATATTGAACAATACTTGAACACATGAACAATATTTTGTTCTTTCTGCTCTTCTTGAATCATAGGAAAAATTTCCACGTGTGGTACGCATAGGGTAACCAACGGCGTCGAGTGAGTTCTGCCAACAATCAACGAGTTGTGAAGCCACGAGTTATTGTTGCCGGAACTCCCGAGACGCCGTTGGATATCCTGCTTATAGCAACCGCATATTGTTCGAGTCGTGGCAGCAACAAAGAACAAATCGTGCTGATAGACCGGGAGCTAGCAGCAAAATAGTCACGTCATAAGGTACACAATTTTCAACCACTTCAGCATAATCGGAAATAGGCATACAAACAAAAACACTTTGTCTTGCGTGTGAAACAGGAAGCATTTAGTGTTGACGTCATGAATTTTGACCCATAATTCTGCCAAAATTAACGTCAAAAGGTAAATGAAAAATTTTACTGTCATCAGATGCGGAAACAAACACATATTAATAAAGAAATACGTCAGACAAATATTTCGAAGGCCTTGGCCCATCAGACAGCCACAAACGCCACCCAAATTTGACCCAAAATTACGTCACAAGGTACATGGCTGAAACAGGTGTCAAACTGTCGAGGAAAGTAAGAAAAACTCTAATCAGCATCGTAAGACAAAAAATCGGGAAGCGTTTTCAAATCAGACAAGCATAAGCGATAACATCATACGATTTAACCCACCATTCTGCCAAAAATAATGACGAAAGGGCATAAATAATTTTACTCTCATGAGAAGCAGAAACACATATAATTAAAGAAATATATCAGACAAATGTTTTGGAAGCCTTTGCCTACCAGACACCACTCCCCCACCTCCCTTCCCATTACGTACATGGCTGCTACAGGGGTCAAACCCCCAAAAACAAAAACAAAAACACGAAGCGTTATCGTAAGACAAAATATCTGGAACTGTTTTCAGATCTACGCCCTTATTTTTTTTTTTTTCGCAGTCTGTAATGAATATTGTTTATTTGTGACAATAAAGTACTATCATTGCACATGCATGCTGTTAAAGTGCAGATATTTTCACAGTTAAGCAGTACCGAATCTTGAAAAAGATTAGATTCCTGAAACTTTTATGTTCTTCTGTGGATTTGTAATTTATATTAAAAAAACTTTTTCTATAAAAAAAACATGTACACATCTCTTTGAATATTTGCTTTATGTGTAAGAATCTCTATACGCAAAATATCACAGAAAAATCGACTATACGAAACACAATGTACAAGTCATTAATGTTAACCACAATTGTTCTCATCCCTCGTCACAGTTTAATCTTGATCTGTTTCATCACTCGATGGATGATAATATTGTTTCACTCCATCGCCTTCCCGTACTAAATATTCTACATCTAGACTTGTAGGAGTGCTGTTACCAATGAACCAAACAGAGTACAATATTCCATCGCTGTACTGTCATCCATTCCACTCCGGTTTTAGGGGCTGAATTAATCAGATGTTCGACAGATGAAGTTTGTTCTCATGTTTTTTTGCTCAAGTTCTGCATTGCATGGTGAAAGTGAGCTTGTATTTACAGTTCTAATCTTAGCAAAAGACGTGCTTTCGTCCTTTGGTTTGTATGTATGGTAGAAAGTGTACAGTCTTGCTTTGTAGACGAAAAAGCAATGTTGTTGTACATACACGAGACAAACGAACTTCTAGATATCAGCTCTTTCTTCTCCTCTGACATAACTTCTGACGATCCCAAGGAAGCAAATGACACCTGGATCTTTTTTTCTCTCTAAGATTTTGAAAGGTTTGACTTTGTCTTTCCTTGCAAATGGGGCTGAATAATCAGTCACATCTGATAAACAAGGGGCTACAGCGACTATCTAGTCGCATTGGTCTTCTGGACAGTTCGTCCACTTACAATAATGAGGCACACATCTCTATCATGCACTACAACAGCTATCTCTGTTATATAATCGAAAAACAGTAACCATCAGAATTGCCCGTTACAAATGTGTTAGCTTTTAAGCTTATTTTACGTTTTAGGCATCGTCAGCGTTTAGGCCTAATTTACAACTTTAATTTCGTAAGTAGCAACTAAAGGAGATTTGGATTGTATACAGTAAGCCTATTCATTTTTGCAACACGGCATGTCTCCGTGCAGACAGTTACAGTGTTACAACGTAATGCGCAACGTAGCCTAATATAGATCAGTGGTAGTAGGGAAGGGACAGGAGAAACGCTGCAGCGACTCGTAGCAACTATTGACGTTGCCACGGTAACGTGATTTTAGATCTAATTTTCATTTTTTCAGCATAATTTTTTTAACGGCAGCTTTGGTTTCGTAAGTAGCAGATAGGCCTAATGGAGAATTTGGTTCGATCGTAAGCCTATTCATTCATGCTACAATGCAACAGGACTCTTTTAAACGAAGCTAAATTGTTTTTGTTTTTAGGGCTGCGTTAACGCAAGTCTTTAGGATTTCAATTCGACGATGAAATGTTATTATTTAATTTAGTTACGTCGAAGAAGTCTATCAGCTATAAGAAGGCAACGATATTTTAATTTGCCATGTTATTTAACTAACTTTTGACACTGAATCGAACGTTGTAAACAGTGGTCGTCAATTTCTGGTACCGTTGCGAAGTTGAAAAAAGCGACGGACAGACGGACGGACGGACAAAGTCGTTGCAACAGTCTTCTCAGCCGGTACGGCTGTACAGAAGACTAAAATGTGGAATCTTGGAAGTGCATCACAAATTGGACTAAGTTTGTTATAAAGTGATGTCAGATTTATGTAGCAACGGATATTTTGCTTGCCAACTTCCATCCACACATCAACAGTTTTAGTTACAGAATGCAAGTTTCCTAGAAAATTACTACATCGGTGTCAGATAATCTAACCATTACGTTCCCACTAGTTGAATCTTCACCGAAATTATGAAGATGAAAAAAACATCTGAGAGTCTGCTTTTTCCTCCGGCAAGCAAGGTTACCCTAGACATAGGTTGATTGCCCACAATACACATAGCAAATTTCGTCAAGGGCAACATGGATTTTTAAAATGACACGGTTACTTAACGTCTTTCCAGTCATTTACAATGAAATTAACAAGTTTCACCTTGAAGGTTTCATTTCGTAGTGCATTCTGGAAATTCTAGGGAGGTATTTACTACATTCTATGTATTGCATAAAAGCCGACGTTAGTGTTTCTAAACCACCACTACTTTGTCGCTTTCATAATCTTTGATTGAAGGCTTACAAAGATACAATACAATAGCAATTGTGGCCAGACATAAGTTACAGAGCCAACTAAGAGTGGCTCAAGATACTCCACCAGACATTGCTGCAAATTTGGAAGAAGCGCACGGAGGAAAAACATTCCATCAACTAATATGTGTATTGTGGCCAGTCAACCTACATCAAGGGCAATTTTGCTTGCAGGAGGAAGAAGCAGACTCTCAAATATTTTTTCATCTTCATAATTTCTGAGAAGAATCAACTAGCGGAAATATTGTTTTTAGATTATCTGACAGTGATGTAATGGTTCTATTTCTAGGAAACGTACAATCCGAGCTAAATCTGTTAATGTGTGGAGGGATGGATGTTGGTATGAAAAATAACCGATGGTACATAAATCTGACATCACTGTATAACAAACTTAGTCCAATTTGTGATGCACTTCCAAGATTCCACACTTTTATCAGATGAGACTGACTATTCAGCCTCATTTGCAAGGAAAGACAAAGTCAAACCTTTCATAATCTTAGAGAGAAAAAAAGACCCAGGTGTCATTTACTTCCTTGGGATCGTCAGAGGTTATGTCAGAGGAGAAGTCAGAGCTGATATCTAGAAGTTCGTTTGTCTCGTGTATGTACAACAACATTGCTTTGCGGTCTGCTAGTGTGCCAAGGGTCTGCATGGCGGAGGGTTTTTTGGTCCGTCTTTAACACTAGCAACCTCAACACTACAGTGTGCAAGTGCGCCTACGGTGTGTATGGCGGGCAGGTTTAACACCCGTCGCGAGCACTAGTCATAAAGAGGTGAAGGGACATCCAGACAAACCGGGCCCGGGGTGGCTGCTTAGAGGATGTTTGGCGGTTTGAATCCCCTTTTGGGTTTGATTCCGATTTGCCCATTCTGGCCACTGGGCTTTTCATCCTCATCCCCCAGCATGTTGGCCGTGTGCTGCAACCTAGTAATTTTTGGGGTTGAGATCCTGGCTTTCGGGCTTTGGCTCCTTATTCCGGAGGACGGGTGGCCTGGGCGAGCCGGCCTAAGGTCAATCGGCTATGACCTTTCGGGTCCTGTCGATGTGGGGAGGCGGCTTGTGCTGTATCCATCTGCATCGCGGACCCGAACTGTTTGGGTTATCGAGGGAGGTGGTGTGTACGGCTTCCTTGGTGGCCTCGCCTCTCGGCATGCTTAGGCTGCCACCTCACCGAGATAGACGGCGGTGTTAGCTTCCTTGTGCAGGGCCCTGGATATGCGGCTTCCGGCCCTGCATCACCCGAGTGCCGCGCAGGGCTTTCTTTTCTGGGGAGCGCACCGCCGCGACTTCTTTTTTGCTCTCTATGGCAACTTCTTCCCTCCCCTCCCCCACAAAATCTTCTTCCCCCAAAAATTCTTCCCCTCCTCGGCGCACTAGCAAGCGCCAGAGGAGGGAACCTGAGATGGTTGGGCCTAGTGCCCAGTTACCAGACGTTCGTCCCGAAGTTCCTGGTGGTGACAGGTGAGGGCCGAGATGTTACACAACTCGGTCCTTTCGCTGTCCACAAAGCGCTAAAGGGGATCTGTGGTTCAGATCCGAAGAGTGTCTCTCGGCTCCGTGCTGGGGGATACCTTGTGGAGGTTGCGGACGATGCTCAGGCAAAGAGGCTTTTGAAGGCGAGTGCACTGGGGTTATGCCCGGTGCGTGTGGAGCCGCATCGTACCTTAAATAGCAGTAAGGGGGTCGTGACGTGCTTTGATTTGAGGGGTCTCAGTGATGATGTCATCCTGGACGAACTCAAGTCACAAGGCGTTACGGCCGTTAGGCGTTTGACGCGGAAAGGCGAGAATGGTGCCCAGCCAACTGACACCTTTTTCCTGACCTTTGATTCGCCGGTTGCACCGCAGCACATTACTGCTGGTTACCTGCGGTTGAAGGTCAGGTGTTATGTCCCGAACCCAATGCGGTGTTTCCGCTGTCAACGCTTTGGTCATACCAGCGGTTCCTGTAAGGCTAAGCCAACCTGTGTTAGCTGTGCTCAGGCAGCCCATGAGGGCACTGATTGTGCTGCCCCGGCGCGCTGCGTCAACTGCGGTGGTCAGCACCAGGCCTCTTCACGGGACTGCCATGTTTATGTTGAGGAACGTCGTGTTCAGGAATTGAAGGTTAAGGACGGGCTTTCCTTCTCAGAGGCCCGGAAGAAAGCCAAACTATCGGCGCCGACGCTAACACGTTCTTTTGCCCAGGTGTGCAGTGCGTCATTGCCTGGCCCAGTTAGTGAGTCTGCTGATTTGGCAGATTTGCGCGCTGAGCTCAGGTCTTTGACGAGGACGGTGGGCATGCTTGTTACTTTGTTGACCCAGCAACATCCATCTTTGCAGGGTCTTTTGGGTCCTTCAGACCCGGTTGCTGCCGTGCCGTCGACTTCTGCCCAGCCTGCACATGCTTCTGCTTCTGCTCCTGTTACTGTTCCTGTTCCTGATGCTCTAACTGTTCCCAGGCAGGTGAAGGCTTCAGCTAAGCCTCCGCCTGCCCGGAGTGCGCCACAGAAGCCGTCGAAGAAGAAGGCTTCTGCTGGTAAAACCTCAACTCCGCCTGTGAAGACGTCTCCACTGGGAGAGACGGTGAAACGGTCGTTGAACGGCCAGCTTGCTGAGGGGTCCATTGCGTCCCCTCAACATTGTGATACCACTCTGCCCATGGAGCAGGAAGAGATTTCCTGTTCTAATTCTCCGGGACTTTTTCCTCCTTCCGAGGACAACTTTGTTCTGACCCTCACTCCATCTTTTGATTCGGGTGAGGATTCAGATGTTTTCGGATCGCCCAGAGGAGGAGTTGGGGAGGATGGTGTTGTCTTAAGCCTGCCCTAATGCCTGCGCATACCATCGTTCAGTGGAACTGTCAAAGTTATCGGACCCATGCAGAAGAGCTGCGGCTGCTTTTGTCGCATTGGCGACCTCTGTGCTGCTGCCTTCAGGAAACTTGCTTTAAGACGTCGGATAATCCGGTTGTTAGGGGTTACTCTGTCTACCGTCTGGATGCAGACCCTGTGCCACGTGCACATGGTGGTGTTGCAGTGCTGGTTCAACACTCTAAGCCGCATGCCAGTGTGCCTCTGCACACTAGATTTCAGGTGGTAGCAGTTAGAGTTTCTTTCCAATTGGATATTACTGTCTGTTCGCTTTATTTGCCACCGGATGAGGTCTTTGGGGTTGGTGACCTGGAGGACCTGGTTCGGCAGCTTCCTGCCCCGTTCCTCTTGCTGGGCGACTTTAACAGCCACCATGTCCAGTGGGGAGGACCTAATACTGACAACAAGGGAAGGATCCTTGAGGAGTGGATGCGGAGGGGGTCCGTTTGCATCCTGAACGATGGAGCC
>JAHWFP010048944.1:0-11967 GCA_023313725.1 Lithobius niger | reverse complement strand
TCCATCGTTTCTAGCAGCCAATTTCAAGGCCACTTAATTTGATTTAGAACTACAAGCGATTAGCTGAAACGCGGATTCCTTCATTCCAGACGGCAAAATGGCTCTGTGGCTCGGGCACCCATCAACAATTAAGGGTTTAGACGAAAGTTTGAAATCCATAGCACGTTTACCAAAATTTGTTAGGTACAGTAGCAAAGACAACCAGGGTATTTTCAGGTGTGAACGAACGTTGGGATGTTATCCCAGTTTATGCTTAGTTTTAAGCAATCTGTGGTTTTAGGTTAGCGTTAGGAGTGTGTAAACTCCGTTAGGCTGAATAAAATAAATAAATAAAGACAACATTCGTGCACGAAGAATGAAAAGCGATTAAAGTGGTTGGTAGATACATACTTACTTAAAGTAGTCTTGAGTTCAACGATCTTATTATGTGGCTTTGGATCGACGGAACGTGACCTTACATAAGGTGGTAGAATAGGCGTCAGTCGGAACGCGCAGGAAGTACGAGAACTCAATGAGAGAAACTTATCTAAAACAGAGATTTAGGAAATAATATATTATCCAAAACGGATTGAAATGAGACCTAAAAAAAATACGCCTCTGGCTACTGAGTTACATTCTTTATTGCATAGCAACCCACCAAATTTATCTCATTGATTTGGTAAATACGAACGTAGGCCTACTCTATGATGACAGTCACCTTGCTTTTCTGGGGATACAAAAAATACCGACATTGCCGAATTCACTTTTTAAAGAAAGGTTCTATAAAAAATAGTTGACGTTGGTAAAAAAAACATTGGATACAAAAAAAGATTAATAAAAATAGGTAATAATGCATAAGGGAAAAATAATGTCTGTTTACATCTCAACTAAATTTCAAGTTTTATTCTGAAACACGTATTCATTGTGTTTATAGTGTTGCAACATCATTCTTGGACTGCATCATTGCCATGAATGTACGGATTTTTCCGTCCGTTTTTTACACCATTTCGGAAAATAACACCCAGCTATTTATGTCGCCTTCCCTTCCTCTATTGGACACAGGGACCTGGAGTTTCTCTCTCAGCTGGCCCTGGCTGGCCTTACTCTTACGCGTGTACTTCCGGAGGAATAGAAACCGGAAGTGTCGTTCCGCCGTAAAGGTAACGTTACGACGCGAAGTTGAGCTTTCCTTTCGATTTAGCTTTTGACTTTACTGCTCCATATGCCACTAATTCAATGGGATATAGTTTTACAATATTCGGTAAGTTCGATCGGAATGAAATCGGCGATATCGTTTATAAGTTAAATTCGAATTACGATCAGCATCGCCGAAATAACATACGTTGTCTCTGCCGTTGTATCAGCTGATCGATTCACTTTCTTGATCGTGTGTTAAGAAATCGCATGTTTTGATTTTGGGATAGATTTTAAAATCAGAAATCGGTTCCGGGTATTGTGTAATCATCGATCCAGCTTAATGATGTATAGCTGTTGATGTTGCTGCAGTGAATTTGTTTATCGAGATGTCGGCATCATGGCAAGAATTTTTGGTTATAGCAAACCCTATAAATATTTGGTTATAGCTTATAAGTGTAGATCTTCACTATTTCCTAGGCCCCCCCCCCCCCCACTCCATTTCCCAAAAAATTACTGCGTAGGCTAAAATATGTTCGACAGTAATGGTATGCTTAATTGCTAATGGTATGCGGACTTTCTCAATAGAAATTAACACCAGAAAGTTTAACACCACTAAGTTTTTAGTCAACTTAAAGACGGGGGCACACAGGTGCCTGAAAACCTTTAAATAAATTTATCAAGGGAAAACTTTGGCCTTGAAGTCCGGGAAGTGGTTGGCTTTAATTTAATTGGTAATTTAACAGAAATGACAGTCCCCGAATGCTACGATGGGATAAAAATAAACTTTTTGGTGTAATATTTAAATAGTTTGACTGGTGAGTTAAAACTTTGAAAATAAACTTGGGTGGACGTATTTAAATAGCCAGGCCGAACGAAAAACCAATTGAGTCTTGTGCGCAACTGTAGGCACAACTAACTGTATGCCCAATAGCAGAAAATGCTTGACCAGTTAGCGACAAACATAATAAAGCGCTTACAAATCTGCAGGGTAACTGAAACACAGTATTTCAGGTACTTATTTTTTTTTTTTTACACTACAGAATTGCAGATCATTGCACATTACATTTATTGCAGACACTGAGACAAAATGCCTCAGATTGTTATTTTTTCGTAGTGGATGGTATTATGTAAAATCGTAGTATACTTTTATGTTCAATCCAGAAAATTGACTCTTAACTGGTTCTTTATTTATCACTAAAAAGTCAATTTTGTGCCGTTACACGTTTACTTTACGATACATAACGCAATGGACAACTAGCCAGTAGCCACCACAGGCAAACTACTTAAAACATGGTACACAACATGCATTTGCAGTAGTTCTGGAAATGACTTGTGAAATTAAATGATTGGGAATTTTGTTTGGAGTGCTGACATTACTGTCATTAGTGTCGATAATAAGATGCTCCAAATTTCGATATTGGGGCAGATTTCAAAAAATATTCTGATATTTATATATCTAGTTGGAGGGCTGTTGAGGAGAATGAAAACTTTATCGACTGTGTCCACTTCAGACTCACTCCCATCAAAGCTTCTCATCGTCATTTCATAAGTAGGCTACGGTGCGAAAGTCTTGAAGTATAGGTTTGGACAGAGGAGAAATAAATTTCCCGCGTTTTCGATCTGCAGGAACGGAAAATAAATCTGCGACGTACGGCACCTGTCACCGTCTTTCTGCTACTGGGACAGTACATACACTGTATTGTAATTTTTGCTCGGCTGTAGCGGCAATATGGTTGGGTTATTTGAATTAAAAATAAAATTAAACCATACCCTTAAAAATAAATATTCTGGTTTTATCGAAAATTCTTGAATTTTTGTTGGCTGATTCCTGAAAAGAGATGGTAAGTGTCAGCACCTACGCAGACTTAGTCGGGATAAAAAAAACTTAAAAAGTGCAGGGTGATTTTTGCTTCATGGCAGGCAAAGGTGAACCATTCAATCCCGAAGTCAATCGGAATAAATTCCTGAAACAACTAAAGCGACTCCAATTCTTTGTCATGGAGCGATTGATGCAGGTGTGCCGAATAAATAGGTAAGCAGAATAATGATTGTGATGAAAGTAACATGCAGTCATCTATGCAGTGAATATCAATTGTTATTGAAATTGCTCTCTAGGGAGACGGTCACAATGTTAAACTAAAATATGTGGAGCATATCAAGTTAATGCAGTCGTAGCTCTGCTATAGCTTAGGCGATTGCAGAAATGCTTATAATATTAAAATGATTTCTATTGCATAAAAGAACAAGTTTATATGTTAGAGCAGCAGATATGAATATTGGGCTGTGACAGTTTGTGGAAATTAAATGGAATCTAGCGTATTGTATAGTATAGTCCCGATACACATACGGTAGGCTGTACAACATTCTTAAAGACTTTAAAATCTAGGACTTGTGATCCAAACGCAAGGATATTTGATTCTCAAAATCAATGTCAAAGTTATGATTATTCCGATTGTTTTTATTAATTTGTTACATACGCACCACAGCAATCCCTTTTTTACAGTCCCGTTTGACTGTGACTCAATTCAGAACGGCAAACCAATAATAAATAATCTTAGAATGTTATACTTTGAATGGTTGATATCCAGAATTCACACACAAAAAACACTGAAATTAAAGAAGTAAATACAAAATGTATTTAGCCAAGTTTCGATAGGCATAATATGATGTTCATTGTTATTTTCAAGTCCTCCTATCTTCATCTCACTGTTGTGTTTACGTCACTGCGTGCTTTAGTGCTGTTTAAAATTGGCGGATTCCGTTGCGAACTGTATTGATAGGGAGGTGCATGTCCATCGACCACTCTGTGCCGTTTACTCGTGAGGTGTGCTTCTAATTCCTTATTTATAAGGAACTGGATTCCCAGGATTTATTGGTCCCTGAAGATGCATAAGTGTTGTTCTAAC
This sequence comes from Lithobius niger, assembly GCA_023313725.1. Classification (NCBI taxonomy): domain Eukaryota; kingdom Metazoa; phylum Arthropoda; class Chilopoda; order Lithobiomorpha; family Lithobiidae; genus Lithobius; species Lithobius niger. The sequence continues at coordinate 7,945 of JAHWFP010048944.1, read as the reverse complement.
CGCAAGCGTTTTTAATCGCCAACAACTCGAGTCCCCTTAAGTATTTGTATCGCTTTGCATTCGACAGCAGCAGAGTAGTGGTTCTGTCCCAAGCAATTTGTGCCCTACATCCATGATGTGTGTGGCGATGTCATTAGCTTCAACCTCTTTCCGCGTGTCAGCCATAGGCTAGTTAGGACTCCTTTCCTTGTCTCCCTCACATACAACGCCTTACATTCACCACAGGATATACAATACACTCCAACGGTGTGTTTTTCAAATACAGCAACTCTTCATCCAGTTCCTGCATTTCCACCAACTTCACAATTATCATGAAGGTAAAAAAGGTAATGAAAAATGTGTAGTCAGTGGAAAAGCAAGAGGTAGAGAGAGAGTTGCCGCGTTGCTGCGTGTAAACGCCAATGCAATGACTAACGGGGCAGTGAGGTTTCCAACTCGACTGGCATACATTATGCCGGGAGCTGCTAGTTTTAATTAATTTATGAATATTTTTCTATGTAGTCCACTTCGTTTTTTCTTTAAATATCTAAAGCAAACAACGATCCTAAAAGGAAACAAAGGCAAAGTAAAAGAAACTAGCCTAACTAAAAACCGATTTGGTGTAGCCTACACCTAAAGTTGTCATTTAAGTTTTTTATTTGTTTTATTTTCAGGTGTTTCTTTTTTAGCACTATTGCTAGCTGGTTATTTGGCTCAACACTACCTTCCGCCACCTAAACCAAAAGTTGTTGGTATTGATCTTGGTACCACATATTCTTGCATAGCGGTATATGAAGCCATTACTGGGAATGTGCGTGTTGTACCAAATGCTCAAGGACACAAAACTATACCAAGTATTGTAGCTTTTAGGTAAGTAGCAACCACTTTAAAATGGTTTGGGCTAGTGACTTTTAATTTATACCACTGGAAAGCTCATGATGAATTTGGTGTATTTGATGCTGAATGGCGACGTTATCGCATTTTCACCGGATTTGAGTTTTTCTGAGTATGGATGCAAGCGACAAGCCAAGTTTGAGTAGAAGTTGCATACTCGGCTCGGCTCGAATTTTTCGAGTATTGCACATCCCTACTTTCCTAACATTACTTCCGGGATATGGCATGGTATAAAAGAAAGCATTCAAGTTTCCTTGACGTCACGTAAATGCCTAAGGAGCTGGCAGGATGAAAGCGAAGCACGGGCCATCGGTACGGTAACCGGGAAGGCCAAAGTAGTCACATATCACTACACCGGGGATGCGTAGGTAAAAAATGATGCTGAACCCTCGGGTGGAATCGAAGTCGGATTTGTGCAAAATTTTGGATATTATTAACTGAATCATAGTTAAATCTTCGGTATAGCTTTGTCTGTGCTATAGGCAACTTCGTAATTCTTAACAGCCAAGAATTGAATCTTTAAAGTACCTGTTGCTGATTCATGATTTGTCCAACTCTTCCAAAAAGGAGGCAGAAGCACTGAAGAAAATTGTTAACACCCAGGAAGGAGTAAACCGATTACCATGTGGAAACTGCGATGCGATGTACATTGGCGAGACAAGGAAAGGGATTCGAACGAGGGTTAAATACAACATATGGCAGACACGAGAAATGCAGTTGAGACAAATGGCATCACAGTCCACCACATACAAACAAAGCACAACATCAATTGGGAGAATACCAAGACACTATTGGTATCCAAGGGACACTTATCTGAGAAGCCTTGAATCCCTGGCAATTTAACAGAACGTCAGAGAAAAGGCCGTGCTGATAAATACCAAAGGACCTTCAAACCCAGGTATCCAATTTTTGCTATGTGGAGATTTCAACAATGAACTGCGCGAGAAGTGGAGAAGAGACCTTGTGAATACAGTGGGCCGTGGCCAACCCCCAAATTTAAATGATGCTTGAGATAACTTGACGAGGCAAAAGAGTGGTGTAGTACGTCGCTGAAGAAGACAGTTGACTGGTTTGTAACGTCTGCAGTAGAGGGACTGTCGATAAATTCGCAAGATATTGTTGTGGAGAAGTACCTTTGAACTTGAAATTGTGCGTTTTGTGATGTCTTCGAACTTTGAACTAATGGCAGTGATACCAAATCACGGAGGCGTATCTGCTGTAGAACATTATGGGGTGCTGGAGCACGGTGAGGTATGGAAGCTCCACCAGAAATTCCAGTTGGGAGACAAAATATTTTAATTTTCATCATTGTAAGCTTTTTCAGTACAGTAATCTAACTGTTATAAAACTCAAGATACTGAATTTTGTTGTTTTTGAAGTTATCCCCCTCCTCAGTATTGTTTTTAAGTTATGGGGGGGGGGGGGGGGGGGTAATAGTGACGTATTTAGAAATGGGAAACATGATGATAGGCTAGTGTTTGCTAATAGAAATTTTTCTTTTTGTAGTGATAATGGGGTTGTCCTCGTCGGGCACGAGGCTTTGGCACAGGTGGAAAAGAATCCTGGGAACACCATTTACGATGCTAAACGTTTCATAGGGAAAAAGTTTAAGAGGGACGAATTATTGAAAGAAGCAGTAGGTTACCAGTTTAAGGTAATCTAAATTGAACTGGTCCATTACACAAAACTGCAAACAATGGTTGAAGCCGTAATAAAATGTTGCCACATACCTTTTTTTTATTTCAGGTGATTGAACATGGTGAGCTAGCACAATTTATGCTTAACCATCATGGCAATCTTACGATCGTTAAACCTGAAGAGATTGGAGGCCACATCATTCGTGCCCTTCGGCTAACAGCAGAAGCCAATCTGAGCTCACCAGTCACAAAGGCGGTTATGGCCGTGCCAGCCGAATTTGACGAACTCCAAAGGAATTACACAAGATTAGCAGCAAACTTTGCAGGTGAGGTAAACAATAATGCAGAACAGAGTTATTCGTATAACCGTAAACTAAATTTACATTTCTGTGTTGTCTCAGAAACCGTGATTCAACTTGGTGTTTTTGAATTTTTCTACGAATATATTTTTCTTTGTGAAATTTTTAATTTTGCACGGTGGCCCGAGAAATAATCGGGCGGGGTATGCAAACCTTCCGCCAGGACTAAACCCGAGAATTTCTCATTTAAAGGAAGCTTTTATTTGGTTTAGATTCTGAAGTGTTAACTTCATATATGTCAGTGTTGTGTAGTAGGTAGCTGAGAGTTGCCGACAATTTAAACCAATCTTGAGCCCATTGGCTTTCTGTCCCGTTTATAGACAATTTACTCCGACATGTCGTTGGAAATTTAGCATGTGCAAATAGTTAACAATTGCATGTTGTGTCAGTGTGAATATGGAAGGATAAAGATGCAAACAAACACTTCCACTAACTTTGTCCACCTTTTTCAGAAGGTATGCAAAAAAAACCCGTAGAGATTACATAATAGTCAATTCGAAACTGCCGCTTCAAGGTCTCGCCCATTGATCTCTATACTCCGTGTAAGTATGCTTGCCAGTCGATTTGAGTTCATCAGATAGGTAGTGTTGAACCAACCTAGTGATGTGCGGATAGGCAGGAATGCAAATGTTCATGAATGCCACGTTGTTCGACGGAATTTGCTAATGGGAATAGATTCTAATCCACGAAAATGCGATTCTTGGAGAGAATTGTAGTTCAGAAGGATAGAGGTGTTGTTCCATCCGCACATCACTAGGTTGATTCGACCTGGCGTATCTGACGAACTCGATCGACTGTGGCAAGTTATATTTAAATGGAGTATAGAGATCAGTAGGCGAAACCTTGAAGCGGCACCGTCGAATTATGACTATCATGTAATCTCTACGTTTTTTGCATTTACCTTCTGAAAAAGGTGGACGAAGTTTCTGGAAGTGTTTGTTTGCATCTTTATGCTTCCATATTCAATTTGCCACTGAAAATTCACGGAACAGTGTTTCTTATTTATGGTGTTGTGTTAGTGTTTTCTTGAGATGTCATCTGCTAACCATAGCAACCACCGTTTGCCGGTATTTTTACTAAAATTGAAAGACGGCACTAACGCGCCTTCCTCTCTTCGTGCATTGGGGTGTTCCATTATAAGGCAGAAATACTGATATTCGAACTAACCGACACGTGAAGGAAAATGGGAAAATAAGCCAGCAGCAAAAATTATACACTACCTTTATGCACGAAAGTTGAAGTGACGTGACCCTGATTTGAATGGTAAGGCGGTTATGGCCGTTATCTGGTGATGGACTGTTTCGCATCACTTGAAAGTAATGTAAGCGCATAAAGGTAACATTATTCTAGCATCTAGTGTACGATTTTCGCTAATGGCCCATTTCCTCGTATATATTACAGTGATTTTGTTTGTATTCTTTTACCCTACATGATCTAGAAACATGGCTAACAGGTCAATATTGTTTACATTAAATAAATTTCTCGTTCACTCTGCTTTATTTTATTTGTAGGTATCGAAGTTTTGCGAATTATCAATGAGCCCACCGCGGCTGCCTTAGCTTATGGTCTCCATAAAAAGGATAATGTACGAATGGTTGTAGTGGTTGATGTTGGCGGTGGCACATCTGATATATCGCTGCTCAACATCCAAGGAGGCATGTTTTCGACGCAATCCATGGCTGGTAAGGAAATTCCTTTAACCACGAGCCCCCCCCCCCCCCAAAAAAAAAATTACCCATTTATGTTTTTTGAACAAAAGGAGGAACTGTGTTGTACAGGGGGAGGAGAGGGGGTCTATTCTATTACTTTGCTTTGTTAAATATTGCTTTTTTTTTACATATAGGAAATAATCATTTAGGAGGACAAGATTTCAACCAAAGACTATTCAATCACGTGCACAAAATAATTTTAACAAAATACCAAAAAAAATCATTGACAGCAGAAGACCTACAAACATTACGCTTAGCTATAGAAAAAGTCAAATTAGATCTATCCAACAAAGCCTACTCGGAAATGAATGTTGTGCTAAGTTCAATACAGCCAACAGTGAAGACTGTATTCCAGTACAACATCACAAGGACAACATTTGAAGAAATTAATAGTGACTTGTTTAAAAAAGTGCTTCTGTTATTGGACGCTGTGTTGAAGCCAGTGGAGTTACTACCAGCGGATGTGGATGAAGTAGTTCTGGTTGGAGGCTCGACACGAATACCTCGCATAAGAGAACTAATAGCACAATACTTCGGGAAAGCTCCAAATGTAGGGATTGACCCTGAATTAGCAGTAGCTTACGGAGTTGCAATACAAGCTGGAATTATTGGGGGAATGTGGCCACTGCAGGTCAGTGCCATTGAAATACCCTCTCGACTAAAGAAAATACAAGTAAACTAACGAAAGGAATACGCTTTAAGAAATTAGTAATTTATTTTTGATAGTTCAACGAACATGTTGCGAAGATGGGGTAAAGGTTTCAGTGTGTAGTAGTGGGACACCAAACTTTGATTACTTCATATACCTAAAGTGTTTAAAATTCCATGTCCACTGTAGTGCAACCAGAATTCATTCCACAATACACTGACTTTGACATGTTGATCCTTACTTTACTACCAGGTATTTTTTATTGAATTCGGCTGTTTAAATGGATCCTTGAACTATTGGATGTGCATTTAACATGAAAGGCGCTATGCCCCGCCGAGTTTGTCACTTAAGTATAAAAATTACATTTGCTATACGGCTCATATCAACATTCCTTGTATGTATGTTACTCATTAGCTGTCATTATTCTTGATGCTAATATCCATTCCAAATTAATAAAATAAAGTTTACTCTGCATATAAAGTTACACCATGTACTGTAAACAAAAACATTACAAACCACAAGTTTGACATAGCAGACTGGAGATACCTTAAATCGCCTATTAAACTCCCATGGGCACCTAAAATTAATTCGATATAAAAAGGGGGGTGGGCATTAAAAAAGCTAACAATTCAGTTTTTGTATGTTACTACCATCCAGGAAGGGTTTGAAAATGTCACATGGTCTACTGTGAAAATTCATTTTTTAAATTGAAAAATCACCTTATATCACGCTTATTTTCACAATCACACGAAATAACAAAATTTCAGCAAATTTTCGATAGTCAGCAGTCCTGGAGGTTTAATGGCTCAGGCGACTATCATCTTCAGGCTCCACAACAACTCAGTTCACTACTTCGTAACGACCGTTCGTCTGCTTCGAATATTGGGCGCAGCCTCCGGTAATTGTTGGGTACGTTTCGAATCAGAAGCGCGGTTGCCGTTACTCGTTGGGTTTGTCGCCCATTTCTCAGGCAGCAGGCGATCGAGTTCTCCACGCATCAGAAACCAAATTCCAGGGTTTGAGGGTCCCTGGATATTCATTAGCACAGCCTTCTCTCGGTTGTGGTGTTGAATAGCCAGGGATCAAGACTTCCCAGATGTATATAACTTCTCGAATTTGAGACTAGGAGCGTTCTTGTTCCGTGCCGAGTTTCCATATTGCCGAGTTTCTGATGCGTGGAGAACTCAATCGCCTGCTGTGTGAGAAATGGTGAAAACCCAACGAATTACGCCAACCGCACTCCAGATTCGCAACGTACCCAACAAATACCGGCGGCCGCACCCAATATTCGAAGCAGACGAACGGTCGTTACGAAGTAGTGAACTGCGTGGTTGTGGAGCCTGAAGATGATAGTCGCCTGAGCCATTACACCTCCAGGACTGCTATCGAAAATTTGCTGAAATTTTGTTATTTCGTGGGATTGTGAAAATAAGCGTGATATAAGGTGATTTTTCAACCAGAAAGGGTGTTTAGGCCTAAATCCATCGTGGGAAAAGTTGATCATTCACCTGTGATAATGGTGCAGTATAGCATTAACACAATGCCTTTATTCTCTAATAATTTATTAAACTAATTTATTATGAAATTATTACGGAAACAAACCTTCATTCGCGATGTATTGGTTCCTAATACTACCGTTCCACTCGACCTTGGTATGGCAGTACTATACTACGAGCTTGGGGCAGGGACAGTTCTTGTCGTGCGTCCGTGCATTAGCATTGAATTCAATGGAAATAACGTGATACGGTATCATTTCGAGACGCTGTTATGGTTACGTAAAACAAATAAATTTCGAGACGCTGTTATGGTTACGTAAAACAAATAAAATAATTTTAACAATGAAGAAAGATAATTTATGGTTCCTCTCGTAACATGGTGAAGCAAGAAAATTTTTACTCCAGTAAAACTATTTTTAAAAACGATTTAAAAACAAGGTTCACGACACAACGCATTCACATTCTCGCCTACTGGTGTTACGCAACAACAAGTAACGCAGGCAAGCCAAACAAACAAAATAATTGTGAAATATTGAATTAAACACGTTTAATTTTTTTATTTAGCACAAATAAAGTAAAATAGGACGAGTTTAGCCCCACATATCTAAAATTAACCACATAACTGTTGGACTACGCCAACTCTTAATCGACAGAAGCGCCGTCTCGTGATTTTGGGAGGTCTATTACTTTCGATAATCAAAGCATAGCGAAGCAAAAACTGGTTACTGTTAAATTAACTCGTGTCCGCCTGAAGCTTGTGTAAATCTTGGCTAAACGGGGAAAAACCGTAGTTGACAGTAGTCAGATGTGTGCATGGATTTCAATGCTACCGCCCGTTTGTGGACATACACAGAACTAACCAGTGTAAAGTAAGCTCCAAATCAACATAATTTTTTGTCGACTCCCGATCATTTCGTGATATTTCTCGTATCCCGACGTCAAGTCTGCAGTGTTGCACAAATCTTCTTTAAAGGAATTTGTTCTGTTGACAAGTGTTTTAAATCCTAGTATGAAACAAGCAATCGGCACAGCATTTTCCTTCTGGCCGCCATATTAATTTGGTGCCACCGCTCACTTCAAATGCTGCTAGCGACATCGTGTGAGCGGAGGCCCAGGCAATAGCACTGAAAACTATGTATACTGCCAAACCATGGTGGAATTAACATTGATCTTGGTGGCTAGATCAGTTTGATGGTATCTGGGCTAAATGGCCAACATACAC
>JAHWFP010048942.1:0-13742 GCA_023313725.1 Lithobius niger | reverse complement strand
CAACCCCCCCCCCCCCCGCATCCCTCCAGGTGTTTGGTCTTTGGTTTTAAATTTGCCAAACCGAAGACCGAACATGTGAATGGCTCCCACATATGCCCTCTCCCCCATAAATACTGTAACTCCCAATCCCCACACTCCCGCCCCTTCCCAGATTGCGTACGTGTCCCCCATACACGCTTTCCCGCCTCCCCTTCCCCAAAAACGTCGCCCCGTGACATTCTCCCTTTGGTGCAGCCCCGGACAAGTCGCCTACGTGTGTTTGACTGAAGGCTAAAAAAAAAACCCTATCACTGAGAAATCCAGCATTCAGTAAGCAAGTAATCCCATGTTTAAGTTAATCCTTTGAATCAATTCACTTCGGTACCGCGCATTGCCCGCCACACACACTTGCCCTGGCACCCTCTCCCCCACCCCCCGAAAACACCGTCCCGTGACATTTCCTCTTTGGTGCAGCCCTGGAAAAGTCGCATGCGTATGTTTGACTGATGGTTAAAAAAAGCCCTGAGAAATCCAGCATTCAGTAAGCAAGTAACCCTACGTTTAAGTTAATCCTTTAAAACAATTCACCTCGGAGCATTGCGACTTTGTTGCAAGCAACGATTGTTGCCGCCCACTTAAAAACACTTTAACTCCTTTCTGTAAGTGAACATTTAGGAAATAAATGCGCCTTTCCATCGTATCAGGCCCCATTTATAATATTGATTTCGACGCGTACGCGTGATGCTCGACGCTCGGCGCGTACGCCAGTTCATGAGCAAAGCAATACACGTGGACCACTCTGCTTGGCCCGCTCGTGACATCGTCACGCTCAGGCAAACGCTCTTTCATTTACAAATCAAACGCGTGAGCAGACGCGTGCGCTTACTAATGCCGGCCGCTACTCCGATCCAACTATGCTGTTTCACAACTTCAGACTTCTACAACGGTAAGATTCTATGTCATTCGGCTCAAGGTCACTGTAATTAAGATATTTGGCCGTTAATTTTGAGCATTCACCCTTTTAGCACACCACGTTTTCCTTTCTTGTGGCGCCGATGGAATCCGTTGATGCCGCCCTTTTCCTATCCCAGCATGCAACAACTAAGCGTCCAAGCGTTGCTTGGCGCTCACCGATCAAAGTCCAGTAGATATTTGCGTGACGCTTGAAAATGGCAAAATGCGAGCGTTGGCCCACCTGCTCTACAATTGTAAATGCTCGCGCTTAAGCGTTGAGCATGGGAAAAACTCGTGTTTCACGCGCCGAGCGTCACACGTACGCGTCGAAATCCATATTATAAATGGGGCCTCAAGGGCAATTGGGTGCGAGCACTGCAAGGAACGGAAACACTGACCAAGAAAACCAATACACGACCGGGAGTCCGTCATGACGCGGAACTCCCGTAAACCGAGTTCAATCCCGATGTCCAACGCCACCGAAATTGCAACCAGCTCCCCCACAAATGCCGACGGGAGAGCCTCGAGGACACCAGAATACTCTACCTTGAGGTCTGGGATGCACACCCCGACTCCTCCCCGAAAACCATCAGGCTGGAAAGAGGCATCGCTGTACACAAGGGTGCAAAGTGATGTGCTGCCCTTCAGAGTCTCAGGCCCCGACAGAGCTGCCACCGCAGCACCACCCCAGACCCAGGGGGCTGGGGGGCGCACCAAACACGGAGGCTGGAAGCCGCTCAACCCCCTCCACTGGAGAAGGGAGGCTCCTGCGCCCGGAGCACCCAGCATGTCACGAGCAGCTTGTGACAATGTCATATAATCGTAAAGGAGACGCCCCAGGGCGTCTGACTGACCCCTGGCCAATGCACGATGACACAACCTCACCAGCAGCTCCTTAGCCCGCACAGAGATGGGGAACTCCACTGCCTCGACATGTAGTGCGTTAATAGGGGTAGACGGCAGGCATCCAGTGACCACCCGAAGCCCCTCATTGAGCGCTACCTGAACTGCCCCAAGGGCTTGCCGAGAACCCACCAGAATCGGGACGTGAAAGTAAGCACATGCACGTATATAAACCCGGTAAAAGGATACCATAGTACCTCGCTTTGCCATCGACTTTGTTGTTTGCCAAGGTCTTTAGCACTCCCAGGTGAGCAGCGATATTCTTCTTGATAGCGGCCACCTCATGCACCCAGCGTAACTGAGGGTCCAGCCAGTAGCCGAATACCGCACCTTATCAACCAACCTAACCAAAATACCATCCACTTTGATTCCCCCCCCCCACACGGATGTCCCCGGTGAAACACCATGAGTTCGGTTTTTGCACCGGACAGTTGCAACCCTTTGACAGCTAAGCCCTTGATGCGCCGCCTACGGCAGCCTCCAGAGCAGTAAGGACCGCCGGGAGATCCTCACCAGCAAGCCATACAGCCACATCGTCAGCATACGCAACGACATTGACAGCCTGACCCAATTCCAGAAGCACCGAGTTGATCGCAACTGCGAACAGGATCGAGCTCAGGCAACTTCCCTGGGGCAAGCCTCTGTCAGTGTACCTAACACCCGACCATGCATCGCCCACTCTAGTCGCGAACCCGCGCCTTCCCAAAAGAGCCAGAATCGCTGCACGCAGTTTCTTACTGACCCCCAATTCGCTTAGAGCTAACCCCACCCATGCTATGTCAACCATATCGTACGCCGCCCTAATATCCAGAAACACCGCAACTAAAAAGCTGCCATGCAGCCATGCTTCGCGGACGCCGGACTCTAGGAACATCATAGCGTCCTGAGCCCCCGGTGCTTCCGGAACCCAAATTGGGTGCCACACAGCCTCGGAGACCCCTCAACCTGCCATACCAAGCGACAAGCAAGCATTCTCACATAAACCTTCCGTGCACACGAGAGGAGGGCGATAGGCCTGCAACTGCTGATCGCAGACCTGACCTTCCCCCTACCCAGCACAGGAGTCAAGACAGAGAACAGCCATGAAGGCGGGACTGCGGCCCCGTCAAACCGGCTCTGATAAAAACCCAACAAAGCCGCTCGGCCGGCCTCGGTCAGGTTCTGAAGAGTACCGCAAGTAATGCCATCAATCCCCGCAGCACTGTCCGTGCGACAGGCACCCAGCGCTGCTGCGAGCTCAACCAGTTCAAATGGGACATCTGCCCCACCATCCTCACTTGACCCCTATCCACCAAACAAAGGAGGGGCGGCGCCCTTCGGGGAGTCTTATACACTTGCAAAATTTACATTGAAGGCCTCTGCCATCCGTGGGCCTCGTAGCACCTCACCTGACTGACCGAACACCCACGCCACAGTGGTGCGAACATCTTGCGGGCGAACCATGGCCCAAACCTGCGACAGCGGCAGCCCCTGAGACGCCCTATCACACAACCTGCTGCCATAGTGGGCTTTTTTCCTGCGGAGAAGAAACCTAGTTTCCTGAGCCACCCCAACATACTCCAGCCACCTCTGGTCAGAGCGAACCCTAAGAAACCGTTGCCAGACACGATGCCTGTCCCGGACAGCCACAACACACATCTGAGTCCACCACGCTGCCACTACTCTACCTCCCCCATCCTGTCGGCACAAACGCTTACGATTCCTTTTCTTAACCCCCCCATTTCCTCACCCAGGCGCCGAAATCTCCGTCCTCCACCACCGGACGGACAGAGCGACACATCTGATCCAGCACCCTTCCTCCCCCTCCCCACCTCAAAGCCACAGGAAAATGGTGGCTTCCCGGCAGGTTCGTCGACACTTCAAAAGAAAACCCCAAAGCCAAACAACTGGTACAAAGAAACATGTCCAAAATAGACTCCTGAACAACCCCTCTGTAATTCCTTACAAATGTCGGAGTTCCGTTTTGTACCACGGCAAGACCCAAGGTATCCAAGGAACCAAATATCACTCGACCCTGAGTATCACATTTATTGCTACCCCAGGCCCAGTGATGAGCATTAAAGTTGCCCCCAAGCACCACTGGGCCGGGAAGTGCACGCACCCACCCTTCCCACTCCAGTCGAGTGATACGACCAACAATATGGACTATACCCACTGTGACCCAACCCCCTACTCCCCACACCCTTACCACACATGCATCAACTCCTCGGCAGGGGAGAACAGGGAGGGGAGCAACCATAGGAACCCAATCTCTGGCATAAAGCCGCACTCCCGAAGGATCTGGGCCCGCCACCCCCACAAATCCACTCAAACCAAGTGTCACCCCAAACGGCAGCCTCGTTTCCACCAACCCCAAAATATCCACTTTGGAACTTAACACCTCAATATCCTCTCCCTTGTTCATCACTCCCCGTACGTTCCAAGCACACAAAGTATTGAAGTTAAATCAGATCGGGGGGGGGGGGAAGGGCTCCGGCTCGGACACGGGTAGACCTGAACCACCAACAATTCATTTTTCCCCTCCTGGGAACTACCTCTAGAACATGCATCACTAACGGTGCTAGGAAGCAGACAGCTACTCAAAAGTACACCACTTAACTTGGCATTAGCACTTTTGGTGCTACCTGAAAAATCACTAACCCCGGTCATCTCTTCACACTCACTAGCCCAACGAACACTCTGTTCACTGTTCAGGCTCTAAAACACCAATGACAGCATTGTCCTCACCCATATCACCACTGACTGTACACACTGGTGCTGCAGAACACTCCATGCCAACACAGCCAAAGGACCCATTCCTCTTCACCTCGCACCAACTCTATCTCACCTAACACCGGCTCCCTCTCTTCTCCAGTAAGCACTAAATGCATGCCTTGCACCTCATCCGGAACAGCCAGGGGTGCGAACCGGTTTTGTTCCACAGCCACAACTTTCACGTGTGGTGGTGATGACGCCAATGCCGACATCGATGCCGATGCCTTCCTCCTCCTTGATCGTTGCTGCATCGACCATTTGCCAGTCAAATCATGTTCAGGAGCACTCTCTTTCTGACCATCCACCCCAGACACACAATCCTCAATCAAAGCAACCACTGGCGGCACACTGGAGACTGGGGCAAGGTGCTCGCACAACGTCCCACGCGGCTTGGCCACTCCACATTCTGCGCAATATCGGGCCGTGCACATCCGCCTCACGTGACCTCGGATTTTGCATCTCAGGCAACGAGGTGGCCTGTCAAAGAACGAGAGCAGTCCGGGGATCCCTAACACCTTCACATCATCTGGCACTTCGTCCAGTACAACAGTATCGCGCAGCCGCAGCACACCGCAGCGCACACCAGTATGGCAATGCCGGAGCCCTTCCATTCCATGAAATTCATGGGCAAGACTGACCACCTCTCCATATTCTCGTAACGCACTGGCAATAGCTGCATCAGGCACGTCCAGAGGTAGCCAATGGAGCCTAAACTTAAGCGGTCGATTGTGCAAGTCGTGCACTGTCGCCAGATGCCCGGCAATTCTCAAGAGCGCCCGCTCTTTTCACAGCCAACTTTGCGTCCAAATCTGCAAACTGAATCTGGAATACATTGTTTAACCGAAGCCAACCCAAACCGCTCACTCTTCTTAAGTCCAAAATCGGGGCCAATGCATCCCTCACGTCAATCGTGCTGTACGGACGCCCTGCCTGGTTTGCGATGAGTACCAAAGTCCTTTCCATGGGCAAATTAGCCAGATAACGTCTATACAGTCGGGTAAGGGCAGCTAAGTCCCGCGGACCTTCAGCTCGGCCAATACCATCTTCTCCTGATTCCTCCAGCTCAGCTCCACCTCCAACTTCCCCCACCATTAGCTCTGCACCTGCCGCCACAGCCTGGACGTATGTTTGCTTTGAGATCTGTTGTGTATCTTCAGCCCGCACATACACACCATCACAAACGACGCCTCGCTGACCCTTCACTCGAGCCCCTTCACCAATCAAAGCCCGATCCGTCTCATTGTTCCCACTGCCATTGTCAGCTTCACTATTGTTCGCACAGTCATTGTTACCTGCAGTGTTGCTCTCCATGGATGGTAAGCCTTGTTCAGCATCTCTCGGTCTACCACCTACCACTCCATACAACTGCAAATCCATCTCATCCAAGCCAACATCAACAGCGATCTTCAGCACCTCTTCATACTTAGCGTCCGTCACTATCCCCGAATCAATGTTCCGCTGGTTCAAGATGCCCTTCAATTTCAGATCCACCAAAAAGCGCTTTACCGTTCGCGCCATTTTTTTAGCCAAAAAAAAAAAAAAAAAAAAAAGCAAGAGCATTAATTAACAACAATCAAGGACATAAATTATATAACACTGAAAACACAAAGCTAACCGCACAGCCACCTCTGTTGCACAACAAGGATAGAAATGCTGACAACAGGAAACCACCACAAAATGGCGAATGCCAATTTGCTATAAAATATTAGCAACACTTTTCAACCACAGTAAACAATCGAAGTTCACAACATATTCCCGCACCCACGCAAAAGGTCAATCTTCTTCTTGTGAAGTTACATGGGGAACAAAGTATGACATTTCCGCAACTTTCCATTAGAAATCATTTCTGAGCTTGGTTGAAGAAGAATTCATGTCTTGAGGTCTAGCTTCCGGACAACCCATCAGAGCTGAAGTAAGGGTTTAAGGACTTTTTGCTACTTGACACAAACTGATGATATACATCAAAGAGGCGTGCTTGGATTGCAACCTGAACAAGGCTTCTTCAGGCATTGACGTGGCATAAACTAACTTGCCAAAGAAATCCCTCTAATTTAGATGGGTAGAGAGGTACGAACATAGCCCTTCACCCACGGGAGGCGTCCGCGGGTGCTCAGCACCTTCCACCGGTAAGATCAGAAAATTGCCTGGCGAGCCCTTCCTCGACCGCATAGGTTGGTGCTAACCCGGACCGACGATTGTAGAGGGATTAAAACAAAAATTAACACTACCTAAAAGTTTGCTTCTTCTGAAAACTGTCGCTGAAAGGTAAAGCTGAAAATAAGCATGTCCTGTACAGTATACTAATTACGGGTTTTGTGAAGTAATAGTGACAGGGCACAAACATGCTACCAGGAGTGGTTAACGCCCGTTAAACCTTTGAAACCCATTGAAAGAATCCGTGTTTCAGCTACACGCATATAGATTTAAACCAAACCAAGCTACGTTGTTAATTTCGAGCCGACCTCGAAATTGGCAGCTAGAAACGATAAGGTGGTGTATTTATTTCGTAAATGCAGGCTTTCAGAGCTGAATTGAATTGTTTCCAGCTGCCAATACCAAAAAAAAAACCAAAAAAAAAAAATGCATACATAAACCGTTGTAGCACGACGCCATAGCCGTACAAAAGGTACACGGATTACTAACAAAAACGTCAAGTGTATCGTAAAAAAGGGGTTATATGATTGAAGTTTCACTTGTTAAAATATACACGGATAAAATTTGGATGATTTTTAATTGAAATAATCAAATGTACAATTGAGAAAATTGCATCGGTTTAAGTGCTGTTGTGCTTTACCTATCATATATTTAAAACGTAAAGCACAACAGCACTTAAACAGATGCAATTTTCTCAATTGTACATTTGCTTATTTCAATTAAAAATCATCCAAATTTTATCCGTGTACATTTTAACAAGTAAAGTGAAACTTCAATCATATAACCCCCCTTTTTACGGAACACTTGACGTTTTTGTTAGTATTTGTATTGTTCTTATTATTATTAGAAGCAACAAGCAAGGAGAAGAACTTAAATTTATTTTAATTTTATTTTTTATATGGTATTTTGCACAATTTTAGTACATTTAAAAGTGGAAGTATGAGTGAAGAGTGTTATTCGCAAGGAAGCAGCAAAAAAAACAATTTGTAACTCCTCCCAATATCCTTAACTGCTACAGAAACAACAAACAGTGTACATGATTTTTCAGGCTATTTAAATTTTTTTATGCCTATGGATGTTACCACATTTTTCACAGATATTAGTACAATGAAATATGGGAATAAAGTAAAGAGTGTCATTTTAATTCGCTAGGTGGCAGTAAAAAACCGAGTTATTGCCTTTTCTTCATCTAATCTTTGAAACGGTCGA
The DNA here is from genome assembly GCA_023313725.1 of Lithobius niger. Taxonomy (NCBI): domain Eukaryota; kingdom Metazoa; phylum Arthropoda; class Chilopoda; order Lithobiomorpha; family Lithobiidae; genus Lithobius; species Lithobius niger. The sequence goes on along the minus strand of JAHWFP010048942.1, from coordinate 5,789 downwards.
TTCCTTAACACCTCAGAATAATTATGAAGTCAAAACATCGTCCCTTCAAGCATCCTGGAAAAGTAAATGCTAGCCTGTACCAAGAACCAAGGACGCTAGTGATCCTTGATCAAATGGTACAGGCTATCATTTGCTTTATCAGGATGTAGTCCGTCCGCCTAAGTTCAATAATTGCCACACTTCATTGTAACTTCATTGTAAGAAAGTCATTGTTTGTTGCATTGCCACTAGCTTTGATACTTTAACAAAAACCAGAGCTGAGTGTATTTCACGATGGTGAGAATAAATACCTATGCGGCGAGGCAGCTTGAAAATTGCTGAAAATGTGCAGTCTTTTCGCCCTAGGGCCTTAGGGCTTCGGGCAGATGAACAGGAGTGGTTAACGCTCGTTAAACCCCTTTGAAACTCCCTTTGTCTTTTCGCCCTGACAACAATAGTTGTATTTCAATCAAGTGCATAAACACTGTATCAATGGGATAAAAGTGCGTGAAGGTCGTTAATTTCAGCTGACTACTGACTACTATATACTGACTAATTCCGCTCATATAAATAAATTCTGCAATAGATACGAATGAAATTTGGTATTCAACACTTTTTAACTGCTTATGCATATAATGCATAAAGCAGTTATTGAAATACAGTCGGGGAGAAACAGGAGCTCGTGTCGCGAGCTATTGTTAAATGACGTCACGTCCCACTCCGGTCGTTTATTTGCACGGGTCATGCCTATCACCTTTAGCGTCTGGCCGGAAGTGACTGAAATATTAGTCGATTTATCATGATTTCGATTAGAAGACGTGCCAGCAAATTGTAGGCGGTGTTATTGAAGAGTTTGTGGTTAAATCGTTTGCATATGAAGAGTTGTAGGTCCTTGACTAAAAATTTTTGCCAATTATGTTACTGTATGAAAAAAGGTTGAACCGGAACTGGCCCAGCTTATTTTAGGTTTTGACAACGTGCAAGGAAAATGGAATTGTATCTGTTGTTGGGCTATTGGCGAACCACTGAAAAAAAATAGCACCTACTTTACGGTTCGTCGGCTGTCCCAAGTCTATGCGTACTGGCAGCAGTTATGTGGCTCCTGCTAATCAGGTAATTATTGTATAATCGATTATTTAGTGTAACCGTTTTTGTAGTATGAATTCGGCAAACGTGTGAGGCAACGGGATAGTGCATACTAGGTGCATAGCTAATGGATTTAGAAAGCAAGGACAGCGCTACACAATAAAGGCAGAATTATAAATTCATTTCACGATCAATTTCGATAGTAAAATAAACAATAAAGAGAACAAGTTTAGTTTACACGGCTTATGGGAAGAATAAGGGCGCCTCACCGAAAGAAAAAAAACTGAACGAACATCAATTATGCCCCAACAACCTCACAACACAAAGGCAAAGGCTTTGGGGCATAGGCATCGTTTGGCCGTCAGATTTTAATGAAAGCCGCACTATTTGTGCTGACGGACGATAAGATAAGATAAGATAAGATAAGATAAGATAAGATAAGATAAGATAAGATAAGATAAGATAAGAGTTTATTGTCATCAACGTGACAAAAGGAAACCAGGAAGGGAAAGCTATGTTCCACTTATACCTGTCCTATATTATAATTGCATGCAAGTATATAAAAAAAAATAGGTTAAATTCAAAAATAACATACAAATGTGCAGTCATATATAATAATAATAGGTGAAGTAGTAAAAAAAACGGGAAACAACCTTGCGAGGTTACAAATATCCAGTCTAAAAGTTGTAAGTAAAACAATGAAATGCATGAAACCGGTTCAGTGAAAGTTAAAAACTGAAGTGAAAAGTAAAACTAGAGCTATTTACAATTTTTAAAAAATGTATATAATAATAATAAAAAGTAAAGAGAAATTTCAAATACAACAATATAACTAATCAAAGATACATTTTAAAAATTTAGAAAGATTTACCTTTTTTAGGCCTCGTTTAAATTGATGGAGACTAGTAGACGCCACCAGCACAGATGGATGGGACTTCCACGGCTGTACCACTCGGTTTGAAAAAAAGTATTTTGTACAGTCTCTTTTTAATACTGATACTGTAAGTTTAAGTGAATGACCCCGAGTATATTCGTTTCCGCGAATTTTGAAAAAAAAGCTTCGGGTCGATGTTAACAAGCCCGTGTAAGATCGAAAAGGTGAGACATAGGTCTGCCCTGAGTCATCTAAGCTCCAAAGATTCAAGGCCAAGATGTTCTAATCGCTGCCTATAGGATAGATTATAGCAACCACGGAGATATTTTGTGAACGATCGTTGAACAGATTCTACAAGTTTAATATCCTTAATTAGGTGTGGGGACCAGACCTGACTTGCATATTCGAGGATGGGTCGTACATAAACAGTGAATGCTTATACTAATGTTGGGGCATCGCCTGATATGAAACAGCGTCTGATCATGTGACCAATTTTTTTTTGCTCTGAAAACAATCTGAGTGCAGTGGTTTGAGGAATTTTGAAGACAAGTAGACACCAAGATCTTTTATTGAAGATTCGGATTTCAGTATGGAGTTATTTAGCGAATATGTATAACTTAAATTTGTTCTGCCGAGTGGGATGGTCTGGCATTTCTGAACGTTGATTGGAAGCTGGCAGCGTGACGACCAATCTTGCACATGTTCAAGAGCAGACTGAAGAGAATAATGGTCATCAACTGTTTTTATTGATTTATAGAGTTTAATATCATCGACGAATTTAGGCATTTTTATACTGCTATTATGTGTCGATAGGTCAGAGATAAAAATCAAAAAAAGAAGTGGACCCAAAACAGATCCCTGAGGGACACCACTAACTGGCCTAGTGTCAGAAAGGAATTCTCCCACGGAAACTGCCTGGGACCTGCGATTTAAAAAGTCCCTAATCCAAGAGAGGATATTTCCTTCAATGCCAACATTCTTCAGTTTATCCAGAAGCTTTGAATGCACTACTGAGTCGAATGCTTTTGCGAAATCGATGCAAATAATATCTACAGGTACACCCATTTCAATTGATTTTGTTCAGTCATCAATGCATTTCAGTAATTGGAGGGTTGTGGAGCGACCAGGCAAAAAACCGAATTGATCTTCAGGTATAAGGGTATTCGCGTACAGATGTTTTAAAATAGCATCTCGAATGATCCGCTCAAGAATTCTACAGGGGACACAGGTGAGAGAGATTGGACGATAATTTATTGGTTCTGCTGCATTTTCCTTTTTAAAAATAGGACTCACTCTGGCCATCCTCCAGCAATCGGGTATAGTGCCTAATTTGAGGGATAATTTTAGGATTAGAAATAATGGTATATAAAGTTGTGATGCAAGTGTCTTATAGAAAGTAGAAGAAAACCCATCCGGACAAACAGCTAAGCTACCTTTCAGGTTTTTTAGGTTTGTAAGAATAGTTACGTTTGTAAAGTCGACAGTTTTAATTAATGGGATATGTGATGGTTGCAAATGACAGGGGACAACAGGTTCCAAGAATACAGAATTTAAGTTGTCTACTATAAAATTTTTACAAAATGTATGATTTAAGGCGTTAGCTTTGTCATGATCGTTTATTAATAACTTGTTTTCAAAATGTAACAGAGGAATTCTGTTGGAGACCTTAGTTTTTTGTTTAACGTATTTGAAGATGGCACTCATAGTTCCCTCTTGAATAATTTTTTGTTCACAAGTTATCATGTGTGATTTAGTCAGTATCTTTAGTTTGTTACTACATTCTTTATATAATTTTTTGTTGGTATCCCCTCCTGCATCCTTCAGCTGTTTCCACAGCTTCTTTTTGAGAAGAGTGATTTTTTTGATTTCGCGTGGTAATTTTCGTTTATCTTTTCTCTTAATAATATGTTCCGTTGATTCTAGAACGTAGTTGGATAGGATATCTGTAAATGATTTCCAGATAGTGTTAATATTATCTATTTTTCCTAAATATGATTCCCAGTTGACATTATTTAATTTATCGCGGAGGATATTGAAATTTATTCTTTTAAAAAAGCCAGCTTCTTCATTTACCCCAGGTGGGTCACTGCAGTTAAGCTTAAAGGTCACAACATTATGGTCACTCATACTAAAAGTTTCGATGACATCGGTGTCAAAAATAGCCCTCTCATTATCAACCAAAAGTAAGTCAAGAATATTATTTTTCCTGGTTGGCTTTGTTACAAGTTGGTCCAAACCAAGATCCATGACACAGTCTAGGAAGATTTGTTGATTATGATTTGCAGAACGGTTTTGCTCCCAATCAATGTATGACATGTTAAAATCGCCCAATACAAGATTTGTGAACGAGGTATCTAAGGTTGAATGAAGGTAATTGCAAATAGAGTCTATAAGTATTCTATCTCGACGAGAGGCCGTTTTCTTCCCATGTTCCCAGCTGATATTTTTTCCGGTAAACAGTTCAGATAGGTGGGTTGTTATTGTCGGTTACGTTTGGTTAGGAACCGGCATCGGTATTTCACTTGAGGTATTGAACTGGTTGGGGTTTGGCGTTTCATTTGCCGGACTTTCGCCCAGTTTCTTGCTTTCCAGTGCGGCGCGGTGATAACTTTGGACCTTCACCACGGCCAAACGGTGCGTTTGTCCCAAAAATGGAAGAGGAAAACATTCCTCAGCAGGTAATTCTTAGTCCATTAAAAAAAAAATCTGACGAGAGCCCGTTTTCTTCCCATGTTCCCTTTACGCACGTGGTCCGAAATTCGAAAAAAGAGATAAAAACCTACCTTTAATTTTCACGGAAGGCACTACAAGTTGATCCAAAATTGCGGAAACTCGTTAAATCATCATTATCATAAGCTAACTAATTAACTGTCCCAGTATGAAATGCTAACCCCAACCAGTTAACTACCTCAGTATGAAATGCCAAACCCCAAACTTACCTAACCGAACCTAACTGACAATAACAACAAACCCACACAAAACCACACGAAACTGACAATAACAACCGCCTATCGGAACTGTTTACGAAAAAAATATAAGGTGTCCTGCCGCTCCTGCGAGCGAACGCAAACACCGTATAGATATACGGATTGTGGCGCTACAAATCTACTGTTTTAAGTCGTTTTAACACATTTCCGCGCTCTGAAACCAACTGTCTCTGTATTTAGGAATGTGTTGGAGCCATTTGGAATCAATATCGTAAGGATATCGAGTATGTGCCTAATGTAAACTTTAGCTAATAGAGAGCTTTGTGTTTCGTCTATGAAAATAATAATGTTGCGATTTTTCCATAAAAAGTTTATGTATTTCTTTATGAAATTCTTGTTTAAATATAGAATATCACCCGGCTTTCGAGGGATGAGATGTAACAATCAGAGGTCGCAAAGCACCCGAGTATTCTTACATCTCAGCCTGACAACGCTGGATGATATCCTATAAATCTACCGATTTCAACATACCAGCACGTTCCTTATTGTTAATTACGCGCAAAACAAAGAACCAATCGTGCTGACGTTCTTTTGCTCAGAAAGCTCGACAATGCGACTGTGCGGGCATCATTGTTTACCCAGGTAAGATTGTTAATAGTATTGTTCTGTGCTCATGTTCATTGATTGTAACTCGATTCAGAAGTTCCCCATCACCGTTCATACCGCGGAAACTTAATTTTTTTGTACGAGACGTAGGTATTAGCGGCTCACAACCCTTTCGCACCTTCAACTAATAATGTTAAATTTTTTAAAGATTTATTGTTAACTAATGTTAGCTGATTTTGTATGTATATACTTTTTTTAATTCATATTATCTATATACAGGGTGTTCGGAAATTGGTGTCAAATATTTTGAGGGTCCG